>VXAY01000371.1:2529671-2557519 GCA_013399855.1 Oxyruncus cristatus | reverse complement strand
CTCTCGGGGGGGGGGGGGAGGGAAAGGGAAGTGCCACTTACATGAGCTTTTTTCCCCCCTCCAATTTCTGGGGAAATTCTGACAATGCACGTGCTCGTTTTCCCTTTCCCATCCCACACAAACCTGTTGTTGTTTTACTTTCATTATTTCACTTTGTTGCATCAGAAATGCTGAATCATAAAAGGGGGGTTAGTGAAAATGGTATTTATCTTACAGGAATAAGCCCTGCATTATTTTAAAGATCCCCATGCTACTGCTGTTATTATTATTATTATTATCATCATCATCATCATGCATCTTGGCAGGTTGAAAGGTATCTCAGAACAGTAAGAATTCAGCAGTAATTTAACATCCCACAGCAGTACTTTAAAAGCATCAAATAGCATTTTGAATTTTAAGTCAGTACAAGTGTAAATAAATGGATGTACTCCCACATGTCTGTTGTTTTTAAACTTGTGGTGATACTAAAATATTTGCCTAACAGCTTTGAGTTGCAGCAGAATTTTAGCTCATATATACAAATGCGTGTGATATTGAATTAAAGCATTTGTCATTCTTTTCCCATAAAAGACACAATTTGGTTCTCAGCAAACCATTTGAAATAGAAATTATGATGATGATACCACAGCTCCATTTTATTTTATGGTACTGTATTGATTTTCAAATAGACAATACATGTATTTTTGTGATGATCTAAAAGAAGATATTCTGCCTTTTTATTTTAGAGTCCTTATGCTATTACCCGCTTTCATTTCAATAAAGGATGGCATTTTTCAGAGATGCTACCATAAATTGCTTCATTTAATAAGTTGCTACACAGAATAATAATGTTACACCAGAGAGCAGCACTTCATAAGTTGGAAGAAATAATATTTTTCTTTTAAAATATTTGTCTCTTTATTTTTTAAATTAAAATTATCTTTTTTGCTGTTTTCTTTCAGAAGGATAATCTGATTATTAGAAAATTATTTTTTCTTTTTCTTGCAGGCATTGGAACTTGGGTGTGACATAAAGAGGCTAATTAAAATAGGGAACAAATTAGATTAATTTCCACGGATATAAAAGTGATATAAAAGTCTTGTTCTCAACAGTGACTCCATAATAGAACAATTTCATTTATGCCTAAGCAGGTCCTTATTCTGTCTAGTGAGGATTGCCACCAGTGTCTTACTGACAAGGTTTTTATTATTTCTTTGACAGTTTGATAGTAAGTCAGTGCTTGCTTCTGGGTTTTCAGTCTCTTCAAACCCGGATTATGAAGGCTACTATAAAAATACGGATAAAATGCTACCTCCCCAAAGCCCCATCCGTTATGGCCTGCACCCCAATGTGGAGATTGCTTTTGGAATAACTGCAAACAACATGCTCCATATGCTATTAGAGCTGCAATTCAAACACTCAGTCACTGGGAAAGGAGTCTCCCAAGCTGTGGAAGACAAGGTCAGTCAAAACATAGAGCAGGCTGCAAATTTGTCACAAGATGGTGTGATGTCAGTGGTTTTATGTTTAGGGGCTTTTTTTCTCTCCTATGGCCTTTTTTCTTCCTAATTCAATAGAACTAGATATTTTCATACCTGTTTTTTACAGGGATTCAATCCGAAATTTGCAATGGGAGATCTCTAGTATACATGAGCCATAAATATATGCATTATTTTGCACCACAAAGAAAAAGATCTTGCTGGACTCTTACAATATATTAATAGTGTTAGGCCATTTAGGTCCTTTGTCAGGTTGCAAAATGCCATTATTTCTGAACTATAAGGCAGAATTTGCTTTTCTTCCTAACAGCATGGTCCTGCACAAGTCTTCCGCTCCTTCCCTATTTCACAGGATAAATGCTCCATATCCTTCATTCTGTGACATGAAGGCAGTAGAAGTGCTGTCACTACATAAAGATACACAACATTTATAATGTCCTTTACATTTGTGCAGAAGTGGATACACAAGACACTTACCTCATGCAATGTGGTATCTTGAGGATGAAGGCAGAGCGAGATGACATGGAGGAAAAAAAAAAATCTTTCAGAAGAAAGTGAGATCTGCTATTTTATCCAAACATCAGAAGAATGCTACTTACATAAACTGATTTGTTTTCCAGAACATGAGGCTGGATCTGCTGATATATGAGGTAAGGCATTCTCTTCAAGAACCTAATTTAGGTTTGAAGATATGTGTACTTTGCTTTACTAATCTCAGGTGATGCATGGGTTTAAACAGCATGAGTGTAGATGCCAGTAACAGGCATTGTGAGTGATACTTGATAAGCTTATTTCTGATTTCATTGATTAAAAAATTGTGCTTGCACAAGCTGCCTACTCCAAACATGTAACTCGTCTCCATATCTCAAATGCTTTGTTTTAATCCGTGTGAAAAAAATTATCATGAAACTGCTTACGAGACTGAAATCCTCTATTTCTCTGCATACCAGGAAGCAAAATGCAAAGCCTCTGATTATGGTCTGACTCCTGTTCCAGTGCAGACATGGAGGTAAGGCTGGGACATTCTTCTCTTCTGCCATTGCAGAAATTTGGCTCTTCTGTTTACAACTGCTAAGAGATATGGTTACTAGTTACGGTATGTGTTCCCATGTGTTTTGGGCAATCCATAGGAAAGAAGGGAGCAGCTCTTTGATGCCTCAGAGACCCTCTGGTGCTGAAAACTCTGCTTCATATAGATCCCTGTTGGATAAGGCACACAGTTCACATTGTGTTAAGTGCCATCAATATGTGGCATTTGGCTATCATATGGAGATGGCCACTAACTGCAGGTAAAGGTGCAGTAACACCCAAGCCCTGATCTCACTCGCATCTACTGAGTGCAATGAATGGGGTAAGAGGGACATGGGGAACTCATTGCATATCTTTGGCAGTTTTTGGTAATATGTCTCTCAACATCAACGAAGTGCTGAGTAGCAACATGTTATGTTCTTAACCATAGACAGCCAAATTTTCATAATATCTAGAAATCTCAAACAGTGATGTACCTGCTGCACTAACATTTAGTATATGTTCAATCATGGAACTGGGCAACCAAGTAGCTTGCTAGCATTTTACACAGACAATTGTGGTATACGGATGCAGAGCTGTAGTTAATGTATACCACTCCAAAACCAGGTACTGAAAATCTAATTCATAGGGCTAGTATTTTTAAGGGACCTCCTTTTTCACCCCCTGAAAAATTACCTTTCTTTCGATCCTTAATTCAGAGTAACAAAACATGGGCTTTCAAATAGCCATTAGTGCAAGCAAGCCAGCAGAATAGTAGCTTGATTGCATGTACAATTTTCTGTGGGATATCTGAAAGCAAGTTAGTAATTTGGCCCTTTATTATTTTCTCCCTGTACGTATGCGTAGGTGGGTGCTTCCATGCGTATGTATATGAATTACTATATCATATAATTACTTAATGCAATTAGAGTAATTCTAAGAAATACAGAAAACTCAGAACCTACACTCTTGTTTTTCTGACTGTTTCCCCTTTTTAAAAATAAATTACTCACCCCAGTTGCAAGAGCCAAAATATTCTTTACACTTGATGATTTAGCTACCTTATGTGTTTTTACTGGGGAAAAAAAAAGCCCTCTATCATTTATCATGTCATCTTATCACAGTCTCTTTGTGAGACGCAAATAGCACACTAATGTTTTCTTTTGTTAGGGTGAGTTGGCAATCTCCTCAGAGATGGAGCAACTACAGACAGCTCTTTTTTTTGATAATCTTCCTGACACTTGGATGAGACTGGCTTATCCATCAACATACAGTTGCTCAGTGGTAAGTTGCATGCCAACAGTCATTCAGTATGGATGGCACTTCATGTCCATCATAAAAAAATAGAATTCAAACTAAAGAATTTTTTTGGCAAATATCTTACCTTCTTGTGTAACTCAGAATAGCTTTTTATCATAAACTGATATTACCAGTGTTATGAAAAGCAGAAAAAGCCTTGCATTTACCTTGCCAATTACTGCAGGCTTTGAAAGATGTCTCTAAAATTTGCATTCCACTTCTTCCTTGCTTGCTTTTGTCTCGAGCTGTGTGCGTTGATCAAATAGATATGACAAGTGCTGTAGTACATAGTATCTCCTTCTAAGAAGACCAAGCTTGGTTTCTTGAGTCTTTTGGGATCAGAATTTGTAACAATAGAAGGGTGAAATGGTCATCATAAGTAGCAATTAACAATGTAGGTTGCATTAAGAACACAGAAAAGCTTCAGAGCAAGGCCATCATTTTTCTGCTCATCTTAATTGAATGCACCTCCATCTACCTAGTCTCCACAACTGTTTTGTAATACCAAAAATGAAACTGAAAACAAGAAGTGAAAGGCATCCAATGCTGGCAGATTATTTACTTGCTGACATACATTCAACTCTCCACAGGAGCCCTCTGAGTAAGGCAAAGAGCCACTGACTGATGGAGTGAACGGGGACTGGAGAGCTGACCAAAGGATAGGAAAGCTCTTCCAAGCACAAAGACAGGTAGCACTAGAAGGCAAAACAAGCCCACGCTTCTGAGATCAGTACAGACTTCTGAGAGATCAAAAGTGGAAGAAGAAATCTTGTTCATCAGAAGAGACATTGAGAAGAGCACCAGAGGTACATTGTAGTGAAGATCAATCATAGCTTTACAGAATTAAATGCTCTTTTAGCTTCCCTTGATGGAAAACTAAACCACCATAGAGATATTGTGATGTCTGTGATAAATATATGTCCTGAAGACAGAAAGCGTTGCCTAGGGGATATAATGCAGTAATGCTAAATTACAAGCTGTTTTCCTGAAGGACAACACAGCTGCTTTCTTTAAAAAAATGTATGGGGGAGTCAAGCTGGACCTTATACTCATGCTTGGACAAAAGAGGGTAAAAGTACCCACTGATTATATAAAAGCTGTCTTGCAGAACTAGTAGGATTTAAGGTGACAGGTTATCTTTTACCATCAGGTGCAAAATGCAGTGAGTCACCAGGGAGCAAAATCATTGCTGTGATGCAGTGTTATGCAGCTGGGCTCCAAAACAGCCTCCCTGCTGGAACAGAGCATGTGTGGGGACAGACTGTGAAGCAGGTGAAAGGGAGGTCTGCCACAAGCACCAGAGAGGTTAGGCATGGACATGACTAGTGGTCAGCTTTGCCTGGCCATCAGACCCTCAGGTTTGGGGAGATGAAAAAAACCACAAAAACCAGACTGAAAACAAAACTTAAATCACTGTCTTGTCTAAAACCCTACGGTAATTGTTGCCTGCAGCAGAAGCCATGAGCTTTCTTCAGGGAAGAACATCCTCTCTATACCACTCTGTCATGCACTCTGCAAAGCACAAAAAGGCCTCAGTGATCATGATAGTTCTATCCTCCCTGTTTTTAAACCCCTTGGTCTCATATACCTACCTGACAGGCCACCATCTGAGACATCAGAAAAAAACCCTTTGATTTCTAAGCAGTTGCCATTTCAAAGTAAGGTGGGACATGGTGAGGAGGTAAAGGGAAAAAATCTGAATATATGCACAGTTTAAGCACCTTGGGCTCAGCAAATGTATCATAAACAGCAAACACAAGTGATTCAATGACAGAGATAATATCAGATCACCTAATAATCTCAGATCTTCAGTTTATTTTTGGGATTCTTTTCTGTGTCTCTGAAATGAACATGAATTCTGTTAATGCTTCCCTTTATAAACTGACCCTATATGTCACCTAGTGTTTCATGTTTCTGTGAAGGAGTTGGCTCTTGCCCCTGAGCCAGCAGTCTCCTGTCTCTGGCTTAGAGACAGTCAACTATTCCCAAGGCAGATATGTCTAGCATTTCTTAACAGCAGCTTGTTAGGAAGCAAGAAGCAATACCAAATACTGCCAGAAAAAAAAAAAAACTCAGCAAGAAAGGTGGGAATGTGATGCCAGCAATGTTAAATGGGGTAAAAGATAAAAAAATCAAGTTGATGCTTTGTTTCTCAGGCCACAGAAATTCAAAGAAAAATCCAACAGATAGGGAAATAGAGTGTGGATGGAAGAGAAATATCGGAAACTTGTGTCACAGGTCATCCAGCTTTCTGGAAATCCGCAAAAGACCAACAGTGCAATGCCTTAACAGAGGCAAAAATGTTTGGGTTTTGGGCTGTGACTGAGTTGATTGGCAACGGCTGGAGCAGGCTGAGGTGACAGCAGCAGTAAATGAGGATTTGAAAGGAGACATTACACGTAGACGGGATGAAGCGCAGGGGCTTATAAGAAGCAGAGGGTGGCGGGAAGGGGGGGCAGGAAGCCACAAGATGTAGGAGCTGCCAGAAGAGGGGATGTTCATTCCACCTTTGGAAGATATTCATGATAGACAGATACAGGCTTAGAAACTATTCCCTGAAAACTCAGGGTTATGGCACTGACTCCCTTGCAGGCTAGAAAAATACATGCTTGAAAGGAAAAGGCCTTCAGGGTAGGAGTGTTTGTTATTTGGGGTTTTAAACTGACAGAATCTGCTGCTGACTTGTAAGGTGGGGAGGTATTAACTCCTGAGAAGGAGGAACAAAAGGCAAGGATTGCAATCCTGTGAGAAAAGACAAGGAGCATTGCAAGTAGAGGTGGGCTGGTCCAGAGGGGGGGGTTAAGGATATTCATCGAGTGCTTTGAGATGAAACATGCTGTGTGTTCGCAAAGGTGTCTGTCAGTCAAGTGGGGGAGCAACATTATGACAACCTCTCTTCCAGGAGCAGCAAAGACCAAGATTTTTTCCCCTGCAAAGCCAGCCAAGAAATTACTGAAATGGCTGTTTTAACAGTCAAAGCTAACAGTGAGAGAACAAAAGAACTCCAGATGCACGTACACACACATCCATCCATCCATCTATCCATGTCCTCCTATGGCCTCCGATGAGCCAACTTCCTCTTAAAGAAAGTCTCTTGCATCGGTGAGAAAACAGGCAGCAAATTATTCTGCTGCTGTAAAACTTAAAATTATCTAGGTTTCAGGGAGGAGTGTGAAATGGGTGTAACTTGCATAAAAATTTCTGAGAGCACTGTTAAGTCTAATGCACAGGGAATAGCAGAAAAGAGGTTAGGTTTCTTTTGAGGGAGCCACTCTTGTTTCCTGAATATCGACTTGCTGTCTTACTTGCTACCTCTCCAAGCACAGCTGCTGCTGTGGCTCCTTGCGGCAGACACACAGGTTCCAGAGGGGCTGATCTGAAAGCCCACAAGCACACAACATTGCTGCACTTGCTTTTATTCACTTGTCAGTGTTTAATTAACAAACACAAATGCAGAGCTGTGCTGAAATCAAAAAAACATACTTCAGTTTGGAAAAAACTTTTAATATGAGGAAGTTGCTGGTTAAACAGAGAGGAATTTGTTGTTCAGCTGCACTCAAAACACAAGAAAAGGAAAAAAAAAAAAAACAATAATATGTGCCAGGGCAAAAGTACCACTGTCTTGGCAAGAAAAAGAAACATTTGCAAGCTCCTTTCAAACAATAGGGAAGAAAATGAACTAGAAAAACTGCCTGATGGGCTGCTGAGAAGAATCTTCCTCCCTCCGCTACACCCACTGATTTTTGAGTTTTCTTATATCCGGATAAGATGGACTAATGGTACAACAAAGAATATCTGACACACAAGTCTATCTATGTGGTATCAAGAACAGAATTTATAGTGGGTTGAACACCTTGAATTCAATGGCAATCAGATAAGCAGCAAAAATTTAATCAACTACCACTATTCCTTTCCATCAGAAAATACTGAAAACTCTATGAGCTTTTTCACAGAGTTACTATTCCAGTACAGGCTGATACAAACTAAAAAACAAAACAAAACACCAAAATCAAATCAAGCCCTGAATTCCAGATTGAAGATCAAGGTGAGAAGAAACCTTAAGTCTGGCTGCCAAACACCTGAAGTAACAAGTTTTCCAGTGTTTACTCTGGTCATTTTCCCTGTGGTTGATAACTTAAAAGATTACCCCTAATCCTTCATCAGAAGTCTGCCCTTCTTCAGTTTTATCCCAAGTTCCTAGTCGGCAGCTTCTCAAATTCCCCTTAACATTTTGGAGCTATCGTCACACATTGCAGATGAGGGTCAGAATTCCCTATTGCCAAGCTATTAGTTTGTATTTCCTTTTAATCCTTCTCCTACACAAAATAAATATCTAAATATTGCCTGTATCAAAGTAAATATTTTAAAATGTACATACTTAACTTGGAGCAGGTGGGAGGGGTGGGCTGCAGTTGTTTGCAGTCTAGGAGCTTCACTTTACTGGATCCTTCCTAGCGTGGCAGCTGCCAGGTCAGCGTGTGTGAGCTCACACATAGCATTCCAGGTACAAAGTGCATCCAGGTCCTTCACAGCCCCTGTGATTCCTGACCTTCTACACCCAGTTTGCTCCTAAACAATTTGAAAGCAAGAACACCCTTTTCAAACCCTCAGTGTTCCAGCATTTGCTAAGCAGTACACATTCTATTCATGAACCCTTTCACTGCAGGTTAAAATTCTCAGACGCAGATGACACAATGCACTAAGAAGTATTGGCTGGGGAAAAAAAGCTTGTCATACATAGCAGGACTACTGATAATGTGCAGTGTGTTACACTACAGCAAAAATGACTAATATCAAAGCTAAACAGGAATGATTTGTATGGTTGAGACAAGTAGAATAAAATACGTATTTTAACTAAATCAGTTTTTAGGAACACCAGGTACAGGTTAATCCTTTATAAATATGTTCACAGAGTACATTAGACACCAGCCCGCCTACACAAAATGAATGCAGCACACACTCTGATGTATTACAGAGGCAGGATAAATGAGGGAACTCTTCTGTGTTTGATCTGGTTCTGCTCTGTAATTCAGAGATACTGGAGATGGGTGGTGAGTTTCTCATTGATCCCAAAAGAACCAATAATGTTGAATCCTGTGAAATGTAAGCTTTGTAGAGGATTGGAGGCTATGCATGAAGGACATTGTAGCTTTAGGGGCATATTCTCTTCTCGTGAATGTGTGTAACTGGCATTCACAAGAGTCATACATATCCTGGGGAAACTAGACCCTGTAGCTTAACAATACTGAAAATACATACCTAGCTCCACAGGCAATTATATCACTCTCATGGTTATATCTGCATCCAGTTATAAAGGATAGATTTCCAGCAGATAATAAATGAACCTGCAAATGAATGTCTTCAGAATTTTGAAACAATTTTAAATTTGAGACACATCAGCATTTAAAAATGCAGCAGAATGCAGCCAGAACATCAATCCAAGTCTAAGATATTTTAGATAGAAAACACAGGGCTAGCACATAGATGTGGGGATAATCAATTCAATTCCTCCCCACCCCCCCATTCTTTCCAGCTTTTTAAACCACTTACACCAGTCCTTGCTTCTCTGAACTGTATTTTGCATATGGTGGAGGTGTTAATGCACTGTTACTGCACAACGGGGTTGTGAATTTTAGCTAATGAAAGCTTTTAAAGGCACAATGAAATGCTCAGATGAAAGGCAACAAAGAAGTGCAAAGTATTATTACAGCCTAGCCGAAGTTTTACTGAGAGCATTCTTATACACGATGGACACAGCATAAATATGTATTATGGATGATAACCTCCCTGTAAAGGCTAATTCCCACCCCTGAGACTGCCAGAGGCAAGGGGTGGTGGTCTTATAAGACTTAATAAAGTCTCATAATGTTTTCATCCTGTTCCTACCCCCAGGAGCTGGAAGAGGACCCCTGTATACATCTGAACCCTTAATGATTAGCATGTCCATCCCGGCATATTTAGGGCACAATTAGATCACAAGGACTGCAGACTAAGATGGTTCAGTGAACACGTAAAGGCAGAGGCAAATTTAGGAAGGAAAGCAAATGCTGTAGTCCCAGTTACAGCAGTTTGGCATACAGTAAGTTTACAGTGTGTGTTTGCATGCTATCTATGGGAGAGGTAAGCAAAGGACAAAAATCTGCTTGCCATTTTCCGTGATAATTTTTGCTAAAATCCAAGTAATTGTGCATGATAACAAAAAGGAACAATTAACAGAGTTTGTATTTTGCAAAGGTGAGAAAAGGATAGCTGTCAACAGGATGTGGATGAAAGCACCAGTAACTCATTTGGAAAAGATCTAGCACCAGAATAAATGTACAACAGCTTACGAGGCTGAAAGGGGACAGGATCTGCTGGTCTGAATGATGGTTTGATCTGGTACGATGGGAGTGAAGTCTTCAGTTTGAAAAATATTATTCTGCTTCCTGGGTCTGCAAAAGCTAACATTGTTCCAAAGACTGCATTCCTCTGATCAGCTGCCCTGTTACACTGATCATAGTCGAAGTGATCTGTAGCCCCCTTCTTTTTCTGCCTCTGTTTAGATAAAAGATTGCAGTTTCATTTCAGTTATTATTTGCATGTTTTTCTTAACAGTTTACTCTCAGCAGCTTCTGATTTAACCTTATGTGTTCTGAAGTTTGGGAAAATGCTAGAAAGAGAATTTTTAGATCGGTACCTAACATTTTCAAAGTAATAGCAGGCTCCTCACGCATGCATCTCATGTTCCATCCTTGGTAAATGTATTCTAACACTCTACTTACCTGCTTTAAAAGGACTGGCATGTTGAACCAGCTGGCCTTTTTCCACAGCTATAGCTTTTCATGTTATATTCTGCTCCTCCAATTTCTGTATTTTCCCTGGATTTTGCAAGACAAAATGCAGAAGTTTAAAGGCTCATAATGTTTATGTGACAAATCTTACTGCTAAGTACAGTATTACTGACAGATTAGTTTAATGCAATAGCATAATATAATTTAATTATAGTAATAGTGCACAGCAACAATCTTACTACTTATGTCAGGTTGTGAGACAGTCTCTCTTAAAAGCTTCATCGTTAATATTTAGTTTTTGGGTTTAGTTTCACAGCATCCCCCCTCCACACACAGTAAATTAATGTCATAGGTGTAGAAGAAGAAACACTGGGTAAATTGCTCCCATTTTGCCACTGTAGGATTCCCTAAGAATTCACGATACTAACCGAAAACATCTTTTGCAACATGAGACAATAGTCAGACAGCCTGTGGTGAAAGCTTGTAGCCTTCTCAGACCTGAATTCTGCAGTTAAAAAAGAAAAAAAAAAAAAAACCAAAACAAAATAGGTCACCAAACAACCAAAGCACAAAAACAAATAGGAGCATTTTACCACATCTACTTTTTGTATTTACCTGAGAGCTTTTAATGTAGATTGATCCAAAATCCTGTGCCAGCCACTGACAACTTCTACATTCATGTAAACTATTGTAGTTCAGAGCTTCCGTTTTTTCAGCTCACAGCTTCCACTGATTTCAGCTGTGGCTGATTCTGAAAATCCAACCCACAATAATTCCTATTTCTAAAGTGTTTTCTATCTGAAGACCACAGAATTTTCTATCAGTGTTAATTTAGCCTCCAGAAAGACAGAAAAATGTATCTTCAGCCAGCACAGCTGTATGCAAAGTGAACATCTGTCCATTGCCAAATTCAGTTCAGCTAATAATAAAAAAAACACACTTTGTTTTCTTTTACAGACAGGACCAGACTGCAAGGGAAAGCCTGGAGAGGATTTCCATGCTTTAAAAAGAGAAACAGGGGAAGACTGAATTTCCTGAGGTCACTGAGGAAATGCATGGCAGTGCTAGGAAAAGAAGCACTCGAGCAGCCGAGATGCCATCTTCACAGCCAAAACCAGATGGTTTTTCTCTGCAGCATGACATAACAGCAAAGACAGAGCAGGTCTGCGGATTTTGTGGCAATTAAGTTAAATAAGTTTAATTTCTGGGTGGTTGAGAGACATTTTTGTAATTGCATCACAGCAAAAGCTCCTCTTGCCTTATTTCAATAACAGGAAGACAGATAATGTGAATTAGTTAAACCACTGCTTTTTAAAAGGGGTAACAAAGAGGTAACCTTTCCTTGAAACTATGGAAACTGCAAAAATAGTCCTGCTGTATGCTGACCTGTTGCTGTTCATTGATGAGCTTGCCCGAGGCTTTGTGTGTCTTTTCAGTGTATACATTTAGGTATGAAGCTAAAGCCGTAAAGGCTCTCAGGCTCAGTACTGCAATGCTTGACTCTTAGGGGTTCTTTCAGCTTCCCATGGCTCCACAAAAGCCAGCATCTCTGCACAGAAGCAGATTGTGTGCAGGGGACCTGCATTTCTGCTTCTATCAAGGGTTTTGGAAGATGACTCCAGGGTGAGTGGACACTCTTCTCTCCCTTTTGACTTCACAAAATGTATGAGTGTCTGAAAGCATCCATGCCCAGTGGTTCCTTTTAGTACAACATATCAGCATAAGGAGGACATAAATTGTGCTAGATTTTCCCACTCCTTTTCAAGCACAAAGAGTATATTTAGGAGTTCTGTGCTGTGAGAGATGAAAATTCACAGCGTTTTTCTATTTGATTTTGAGTGATGTTTGAACAAATACTTGGATGATGTTTGCAGCAAATACTTGCTAAAAGCTAGCCCATTCACTGTTTTGCAATACCAAAGGCCACCTGTCAAATCTATGGCACCTCTACAAGCTACAGATAGAAACATTACTATATTCCAATGCACTTTTGCATTAATTTTGGCATGTAGCAAACCCCTTTCTCTAGCCAGCCTCTGCTACTGCAGCAACACCCTGTACTCAGCAGAAACCTGGACTTCGATAGAAGTGGCACAATTTTTACACCTTTATACCTTGCTGTTATTCATATTGTGTACCATTTGCTACCAAAAGCCTCTGCACTCCTAAAGCTTTGTCTCAGAAGAAAGGAATCCAGGTCAAACTCCCCTGCATCAAAGCAAGCTGGTGGGGGATTTCAGCCTTTGTCTTAGCTCTGCGTCTTAGGTGACTGTTCTGCAGATTTAAGGGCACTGAGAAAACATTGTCCTCTTTACTGTGTTTTGCATGAAACTTCATTACAAGAAGCAAGAAGCTGTTCCCAGCCTAAGATCTACTACAGTAAATTAGGTCACCTCAGCTGCTTTTGTAGCAAGATGATGTACAGAAATCTCTTCCTCCCATTGATAACATTGTTCCCTTGCCTATAGGTGTTGGTTTGGAAACAAAGCTAGAGTCACCCTCTATTTAAAGTGAAACTCCTGATTATGAGTCTCTCTGCTATTTTTTTTCCTCTTTTTTTTAGTTTAACCATTCCGGTGCAGTGAACAACTTCCGCGCTGCTGTGAGCTTGACTCCTAGCCTCAAGATCTCACCCTCCCTAGTGTTGTCTGGATATCAATTTTTTCAACCCCCAGTCCTTCCTCACAGGTAGGAAGCACATCACAACTCATTAGTAATTTACTGCTACAGTAATTTTTATAATTACTGCCAGGAGGCCTCATTAAATTTGATCTAATGAATAAATATTGTATTTTTCAACGTGATTACCAGAACAGCTTAAGCTGTGTGCCATAAACAATTATTTTCTTCAATATGCAGTATGTCAGTGAGTATTGATTTTTATTTTGTAAAGAATTTCCTGAATTTCTATCCATGGCTATTAAGTAATAAATAGCCAACCCTCTGAAGCCTTAATTGCCACGAAGTAGATGGCAAAACAGAATTTTGGATATCTGCTGTAAAAAGTAAAATAATGCACATTAATAAAGATACAGGGCTTGTCTGGAGGTTAAGAAGGAGTGCTCTAATACGAATGTCTCTCCTAGCCCTCAAGAAAGCAGCCTGCTTTAGGCTGGAGTCTCTGACTTGTAAGGCAGTGATACCAAAAAATTTAGGATGTATTAGCAAGATACAACAAAGCATTTTATCTCAGAGAACTAACATGTGAACAAATGATCGTGCCTTGTGCTTCATTTGCTTTTAGAGCAATTGATCAGATTAAATATTCTTCTTACAGGTTTAAGAAAAATAAATATGCATATGCTGAACATGAACCTATAGTTCAAACTAAGGCTGCAAATGGTATTTACTTTCCAGCATAATTTACACCTTTTTCAGCAATTGCAGATTTCAGCATACAAACCTCTTTGAACTGTAACAAAAGGCATGCATTGGCAATGTCTTAGGAAATTCATCAGAGGAGCTCAGCACCAGGAGAAAACCCTTCATATTTCTGTCATGCAAGAATGTTTTCTGCATCTCTGGTTATATGGTACTATATTAAATAAATCCAATTCCCTAGCTCAAGCACTACTTAAATAATTTTAAAGTAAATTTATCTACACCAATGAATATCACTGCTGGCCTGTGCCATCGGTTTTTTTGTTTAGGCAAGACTTTCATTTAGGGCAAAAGAAAAAGGGGTGTTGGTAAACCTAGGGTCACTAGGGGCAATTCATATACCTGAAAAGATTTTTTCTTATTTAATGTACATTTCTGAATGATCTGCATTTTTCCCCTTGATTGTTTAGTTTAAGAAAACCCAGGGAGTCTTGAGAACATTAGCTCAATCTCCCACTCAGTATCCTTGCTGTGACTAAACCAGGATCTGGCCTTCACCAGATTTCTCTGGAACGAGCACAGTGCAGTTACCAACCTGTAACTGTACATCATCAGAACAGCCCCTTTGGCTCTCACCAACATGCAATGATTCCCCTTACACATTATCCCCAAGTAAACTGTAGGCAATTAACTCTACATAGGACCTCAAGACTTAGATCCACCTTAGTTTTTGCTTCACTTAATAACTTCTCTGTTTCATGACACTTAACATTTGCTCTCATAAGATCTCTTTATACCTGGCTTTCTGTTGTGACAGATGTGGAGGAATCTCAGTCTCACCAGCCTCTTTTGTCAAACAAAGCATAACCTCCCTCATCTCACTAGTGGAGGGATTTGGTGGCACTTGCTGAATGATCTTCACACAAAGAGCAACTACAAGACAGCTTCTCTCCCTTCTTTGTATTTTTGGTGCTCCATTTCCCAGAAACATGCTAACCACAGCACTGCAGAGCTCAGTACAACTACAGGTAAAAGCAGTAGCAACCGTGCCCTGGTCTGCCCCTTCTAGTACCTCTCTTCTCTCCAGTGACTTTTCTGAGGGATAAAATCCACGTGGTTTAGGTGCCATGCAAATACCAGGAAATCATTGCTCAGAAATTGAGGCAGAAAGAGGTTGAGCTGTTTTTAACTGTGGAGAAGAGTTGAGTGTTTTGTACAAACTAACCCATTTATCATAGGGACTTCTGAGAATCCCTTTTACAAAATCCACATCGTCTTGCATATTGTACAGCAAGCTGTGGCATACTGGGAGGTGCAAAGGAACCCAGCGAGGCTGGCTGTATCACTAGATAGCAGGGAACTCTTACAGATGGCAGGAGTCCCATGTCCTCATGGATCCCAATATGTTAAAAGTATAATGTGACATCTGGACAGGGGAAAACAGAAGCTAGATTTCAGCAGTCAGGCTTAATTAGCGACTTAGTTAAGCCTGATACCAGCCAAACTGTTCATCTCATCCATAACTTCAGAACTGGGAAAAAAAATCAGATGTTAGACATAAGATTTTGGAAACTGGAAAACCAGGTGAGAATTAAAAAAAAAAGTAACTAACAGACTGCAATATTCTCAACTCCCTTGCATCAGCTATAATGCATAATATACTCAATAGCAAGTCTAAAAATTAAAATTAAACTAACTCTCCTTGCAAGGAGAAAGGGAGTGAATTTCCAGTCTGTGCCTAGTAGATACCCAGAAGAAAAAAAAAAGCATTATTCCTTGCTGTGGGTAAATCTGCATGTCTTGATGAAAATTAATTGTAATTACATTAAGAACATTCAAGTGTTAATTTTTTCTAAAGACAAATTTAGCTATGTGAGTGAATGGGGTTTTGGTCTTGCAGCTACAGGAAAAGTGACTTGTTTAAGATCATACCAGCAGGCTTAGACAGAACATTCTATCTGTATTCTGTAACAGGCACATAGATATCATGTATACTGTAAATTTTTATTTGCTGGAGATGCTCTTCTGAGCTTTGTAGTACAGATGCTGTTTTCCAGCCACACCAACCATTGAAAAACTAGAAGTTACTTCACCCAGAAAAAAACTAGGGTTATATCAAAGCATTTCAGTTCCTCACAACAAAACTCTGTGCTTGGTTTCCAATACTAAATTTGTAACATCACAACTTTTTCATAAGAATTAAATGGAAAGAGAAATAAAGGGGGAAGAAAAAGCTTTTAGAGTGTTAACTCTCCACGGCAGGAGGAAGCCAGCATGGGCATTGAGCTCAGCACACTCATTCCCTTCTCCCTGCTGAAAGGGACACAAAAAGAACTCTGGCTAAGCATTTATTTTTCTGCTAATGTGAAAGTTTTCTTTTAAAGAGGAAGCAGATTGAACAGAGCACGAGAAAAGAATTTGACTCTGGCTTATTTCCAAAGGTTTTTTTTTTTCCTGATGATTCACTGTTATCACTTGTATTCACATTACAACCAGCCTCAAAAAGAAATACCCAAAACCAAAACCAACCCCCCCAACAACAAAAAAAAACCCCATAGCACAAAAGCACTAAGAAATAGGATATCTCCTACTGCTAAATTCTGCTAATAAGCTATATAAGAAGAGAATCACGTAAGATAAGAGTGCCTGTGTTCATTCACATTTGAGTAGGAACATTGCTAAGCCTCTAGACCTGGAACTTTAGAGCATATCTAAAGATGGTGAATCTCCAAGGCATTAAACAGAATGGTTGACACCGATTGAACTTGTTTTACTTCAGCTATATAATAAAGTACAAAACATCTAAATATCTCTGAAATCTAAAATGTTTAAATTTTCAGTTTAGTCTTTCCAGTAGTTTTATTTTCAAACAGGAATTTGTTTTGATATCCAGGGTCGAGACTTAACTGCTAATTCTCTGAAAACATGAATAACAATTTTTGTTTGTGGGAGACCTCTCACCCTCAGCCCTAGTGTCACTCAGTTGTGAAGTTTGTGTAGCAATTCACAAACCACTTCTACATGGGCATTCAACCTAAAAGGAGGTAAAGCAAGGCCAGAAGGAGTGCTGGTAGTTGCTTTGTTACTGTATATGTGACTAAAAGAAAATGGCGATGCTTGCCAAAGGCTTCTATTACTTAAACCTCTTGACACAACCTAGCACGTAATTTCATCCTCCCTGCCTGCAAGGATATTGGCGGGACAGGATGTAAAACTCATTAGAGCCCAAACACAAATCTCATCTCTGATTTCAGTAGCATTTTGTATCTGCTTTCGGACCAGATACAAGTTTTACCTTCACACATACTCCAATGGAAAGACTGTATCAGGAGGTCTCAGCACAGCTGGATTTACTGTCCAGTTGATTTTTTTTTCTAGTTTAAGTGATTAGTATAAGCACTACTGAACTACTACTAGTAGACAGACAGATACAATGCTTTCTTACCCCATCCCGATCACACCATGACTTCTGGTTTATTTTTGTAACAGAACTGTCTGCCATCCTTGTGATCAGAGCTCAATCAGTTCTACCTGGAAGGAAGCCTGTACCAAAACAGCAAAAAGTAGATCTGATTTAATATGACTGTAGCTCTATGCTCTAGACACATTTTTATACAAATTCAATATCCACAACTTCTTATAAGTATCAGTCACAATAGGATTCCTAGTTCCCATCTCACCTCCCATTTTCAGGACTCCTACCGCTAGTACACATCATTACATTTCTGAGTTCAAACATACAATTCCCCTACTGTTTGCCACTCCCAAAGCGTTTGTGGGGTTAGGAGCCTCAGGCTCATCACTTGGAAGAAGAGTGAGACCCAAGCATAAAAGGGTGGTGCTGTCCTCTCTTCAGTGTTTGGAGCCCATATACATCTATGACAAAGCCCAGCAATTAACTGGGTGTTTAGCATCCATAGACTGGCCAACCTATACTTGACAGGGAAAATTGCATCTTTTTACACTTGAGTTGCTTTAGAGGCCAAGAACATGAAAGAAAGCAGGCAGTGTTTCCAGAATCTCCACATTTGCTCATGCCATTAGCCATACGGGAGCTGCACTCACGTAAAAGAACAAACTGGATTATGCCAGCAGAGGTCAGTGGGTGACTCTTGCTGAATGTTTCAGATGCACAGTGTAGTACAGACGGTTTCAAAGTCAGCTGTGTTCCTTCACCCTGGAACATGGGAGGCCATCTAACTAGATGCCACCATTTTGCCCTTTCTCACCCCATCAGCCTACTCAAGGAAATGATGATGCTTTGGTATGTTACCATCTCTGTGCTTTTCTCTTCAAAATATGATTTTAGGTTGCTGGCAGACAAAATAAGGGTCTATCAGCACATGAGGCTACGAAGGAAGAGGGATAGTTTCCAAAGCTAATGTCTATTTTTTAAAAAATTTCCATTGCAGTTCCCTACGCTAATATAGCTGGTTAAGCAGCTGAGTGTGTTGCTCTGGAATATTTAGTGCATGCTACTTCAGCCTGTGAAGTAACACTGCCATGCTGTTTTTGTAACTTACACATAATGAAAAAAGTTTGCTTAATTGGCAAGGAAGACAAAAATCCTTTTCTCAGCATTTGAAGAGACCTAATGCTTCAACATTTGGCTTAATTAAAAAGCAAGTGAAACAGGGAAGAAGAAAGTTACACACATTAATATATATCATTCTAAGAAAATCTTCTGATAATAAGGAGGTTATGGCCGATTTAATCAGTATATACTATATATTCATTTATTTTACCACTTTTAAAAAACAAGTGGTTTCATCAGACCTAGGCACAAGATCACCTGTCAGTTGACAGTAGTGAGGGAATGTCAGGTCATGCAGCCTTTTTCAGTAATAAATTAGCAGTCACTGTACCTCACACATGAGCTTCTGGCATTTCCATGTATCTTTGGTTTTTAAAAGCTGACAGTTAGTTTCTTAAATTGCTGCCCATTCACTGCAGTTATCAACCACGAGCTCTTCAACTGTTTTTCAAGTTAACATCAAGTAGTTGTGGTAGAGGGACTTTGGGAAAGAGGTGTAGAGACACCCCAAAATTGTTACATAAAACATAAATAATGTCCTATACAATTACACATGAATTTATTCTCACATCACCAGCAGTGTGATGAAAGGCATCTAAACAAACCTTTTAAGTGAGTAACGTGAGGATTTTACCAGTAGAGTATCTGGGACAGCTCAGTCACTCTGCTTGATCACTTCTTTCCTGCTTCCCCTCACTACAGCCAGCTTTCTGTAATCTTCTGCCTCAGTCTCATATAACTCCTGTCTTAAAGAAAAACTATGCCAACACAAAAGCAGCACAAGTATTAAAAACCAGTCTTCACTATGAGCCTGCAATCAAGGCCCCTCAGGTTATTCTCTGCTCCAGAAAAGAGCTCCTGAGATTGTTTAGGAAAAAAAATAAAAATTAAACAGCAGGCACATGACTTCAACTTCTGTCCAAAATTTTATTTTCATCCTTGTCAGCTCAGGATGTAGGCACTAATTTAAAAGAAAGAAACCAGAAGGATAAGCACATAGCTCACCTGCTTGAAGTCTGTATCTAGTCTGAACTAAGCACTCTGTATTTCAATCATCACAACTTAGTCACCAGGTACCAAGCAATTCAATCCAAGCAGCACAAATATAAGAGCAAGCCTGGTTGAGGGACAAAGGCCTGGGGAGAATAAGATATCCAAGTCCCACTGCTCCCTCAGGTATGATGGAAGAAACAAACTCATTTATTTCCCAAAATTAGTTTACCTGAAAGGTGGTAAAATATAAGTGCAGCTCTATTAGGCTTTTTAAAAACAGTTCAGAGGCAAAAAAATTCTAAACCTGAAAATTTTTATTCTCAAAATAAAAAATGTTGTACAGAACATTGTAGATCTGAGTAAATCTAAATACAGCAGTCTCTGTAATATGACACAAGGGTTTGCTTTTAGCACAGTACTTTCACACTCTAGCAATCAGAAGGAAAGCCAAGCAATTAGGAGGAAACAAAAAAAACACCAAAAACTTTTATCTGTCAGAACATGTATTTCTAAAATGAGCTCCTTCTTCACAAAATGTACCTAGAGAGAAGAGCACTCTCCACCTCAGATTGCAGAGCTATTCACACTATAAAAACACATCAAGAGAGGACAGGAGATTTTCAATAGGAGAAGTGATTTATGAAACATCGCTGCAAGACTGAGACATAAATATCTTTTGTTTCTAAATTCCTCTCTCTTCCCCTCCCACACACACTTATGCAATTCTCAGAAAGGTATAAACTGTGGATCATTATGAATACACACAGAGCAAGTACTGTGCAAGCAGAGAAGCCTAAACCCATGTTGATTCTTCTACTATTCAACTGTACTTTATTTGTAACATTGCATTCTAAACCTTACACAAAGCTTACGCAGTAGTTTCCATAAACAAACTAAGCACATTTACACTTTGTGGTTCTCTGGATGCAGTTTTTGTGGCACCTTTTTTTCTTCAGCAGCGTCCAGGATACACCATGCACACAGCATATTGCAATTCTTCAGCTCCATTTCTGCTGTACTTGTTTCATAAACACATCATGTGAAATGGCGTTCCACAATCACACGAAGCCAGAGATGGAAACATGCACTGCTGCTTTTCCTGACAAATTAAACAAGTTACCACCTTTTATCTGCTTGTAGCTGGCCAATAGCCACATGAACCACTACCCCTCTACTTAGCCAAGCCCTGGTCGGGAAGCATCCCTCTTTCCCAGGACCATTGCTGATTCTGCAAAGCAATTCTACAGTTGCAGCAAGAGCAGGGAGAAGAGTCCACCGAAACAGTAATTCAACAAAGGATACATTCTGTTTCTGACAGTGGTCACTCCATAATGCATACCAGTACATTCACATCATTGTCACCAACAGGCAATGCTAGTGCTGTAGAAGCTTTCAGCAGTGGCCTTCTCTCATCTAAAAACACAAAGTGCCACCTCTAACTGCTTCTGCTGCATTTTTAAGTCACTCAGAGAATCTGCCTTGAAATGGTCAATGTGCACTTTCAGTACTATGTAAAACCGAAAAATTAGTGCTTGGAGACTGCTTAGCTGCAAATTCTAGGACTTCCTTTTTGAACTTAAGGACATGCTGTTGTTTTAGAGAATTCTAAATTGATTAATGGATCATTAATGTTCAGTATGTGTCTGTATTTCAGAAGTTGATTGCTCGGTTCTGTTGAGAAAAGTGCCCTGAGTTTTCAGACCATCTCTACCTTTTTGTGACCAATTTCAAAGCATAAGTAAGCCTGCAGCACAGATTGCTGCATGAGTGAAACTAATGGCTTAAAGCCCCATCTCCTTTCAGGGAAAAAAAAAAAAAAAGAAGTTACTATCATGAAAGCAAGGACTGATACTGATACCACCTCTTTTGCAAAGTTGTTTAAAGAGAAAACAACGGCCTGTGGGTGACGACCTTCATTAAACAGTTTTCTCAAGTATGATTTAAACTGAAATAAATGAAAGTTCTTTATCCTTTTTTACCCAAAAGGGGAGGGAAGGAAGGCACTTTGTAACCTCATTTGATTAAACAATTCACTGTAGGCAATAATATGACATTGGTGAAAGAGTATGAAATTTAAAGGCAGTCACAGCTTCAGTCTTCCATTCCAAGTTCTTGTTTCAGACTGAAAGACAAGTAGAAACATGAGTTAGCTTGTAGCAAAACACTGAAAACTGTTTAGTTCAATTAGTGGAAGCCCTGACAGTAAACACACAGAAGTTGAGAGCCAAATGACAGAGTGGATATACCACTTGTTTTCAGTTAGAACCAGTGTATCAGAAAAAGCCCATGTCAAAATCTCAGATTCTGAAGCCAACAGACTGATCTTGAGATTTACCTGATGAACTAGGATGTGGATAGCTCTACTCTCCCACTTCTGAGATGCTTATCCCACTTAAAGCAACCAAGTCACTGACACAATGGTATCCTTACCTTTTTAAGTAGGCATGGACATTGTCAAAGCCATGGTACTTGGCCAGATAGACCAGGACACCTGTTGCACATCGGCCATCTCTTTGTCTGCAGAAGCTACAGTTGCAGATTCCACGACATGGTGGGCACCTCCATGTCTAGACAAGAGACAGACAAGCCTTTTTAAGTGAACTGCAATGCCAGATATAATTCACACCTGCAACTGAGAAGAGGTGCCCTGCTCCACACCGAGTTCTGCAGTAAACATCAGCACTGCAGAAGTTGTATAAACTGGTGCAAGAGTACAAATTCTTCTGTCTGTAGGGGATTAAACTCTCCTTTGCCTGCCTTGCACATAACAGGAAGCATTTCACTCTGTTTAACTCCTACACCACAGCCCATAAGAGCACCACTTTGTACACAACACAGAATCTTTCCCTAGGGCTTTAAGCACTAATACAAGGCAAAAGAGAACACTATTTTGATGCTCAAATACAAGAATGTGTCGGCCACTGCTCCGCTCTCATACTTAACTCCTGCAAATAAAGCTACAGAAGTGGTAAATACAGCAAGTTCTACACAACACAAAGTTCTGCGACTCAAGTTGAATCAAGCTCGGCTTGCGTTATGTACAGCAGCTCCGTAAGCAGTTCTCCTATTAAAACTCTTCCAGTGAGTGATCAGTACACCTGGCTGCTCAAGTTAAGCACAACAAAGCCAACATTCAGAACTGGCTTACCGGATCCAGCAGGGCTGTTCTGACACTCTCCCCGTATCTGTTGCGGAGGCAGGGCCCGCAGAACTGGCCCCGTACTCCCACGCAGTCAGGGTTACGGCAGTTTGTCTTGGTGTCTGTGGTTTTTTGGCGACACTGATGACAGGTGGATCCCTAGAGCCCAGGAAAAAGCAACAAGACACTAAAGATGGCATTTTAGTTAGAGGAATAAACCATTTAACAAAATCTCTTTGGCAGCTAGCAGTGCTTATCCATCAACAGAAAGCCACCTTGCAAGTTTGAAACCAGACTGTTTTAACACAACATCTTCAGTGTCTGTTAATCACTTTCTGTGGCGGGTATCACTTAGGTGATAGGAGTTCAGAGTGAAAAGCTGATAGTGTTCCAGAGTGAAAGCATGCTAATTGGCTTGGTAAAGGCCATTCTACAAATTCAGGTAAAAATAAGAAAGAACATTTCAAGATCTTTCTCCCAAAAATCACATCCTTCCTCTCAGTGAGAGGGAGTCTGCTCTATTTGATGCTAAAACACAAGCAAGGAATAACAAGAAAATTACTTCACAAAGTACCTATGTCACAAAGCTGGAATATACTTACCATGGCCCTGTTATATACTTTTTCTCTTGCAGATCCACAAATATTATTGAGCTCTTCCTCTGTTATGTCCTCAACTGGGCGCACAACGTGTGGAAAAGCCATGGCACCACGGTGACCCCTCCTGGGAGATCGGGCTTCATGCTGATTAGCGAAGACACAATACTTTTAGTATTAGTTTAAACAAAAACTGTACAACGGTGAGGATTTTCACAGCAATGCCAAAGTTTCAAACACCCATCAGATATTTAAACAAGATATAACAGAAGTTTGCACAGACATATGATATGAATGCAGCTTTAGCACATTCACTTGATCTGTCACCTTTAAAGTACAAAGATGCTACTGATCTTGTGTAATTCCTGACGGAGAGCAAGAGGAAGTGACTTTTCAAGGATAAGGGAGGGAAAATGGAGAACAAATACAGCGTTATTTTTTGGACTTCTTCCGAGGCCACGGCATACTGATAAACCTCATCAACTCTGGATAAATTGCTATTGTCCTGAAGGAATAAAAAACCACCTTCACAACCCACAACAGGAGAATTAGACCCTCATCATACCTCCAGGTATTCATCAGACATCTTTCTTCTTCTCACTAAGATGTACCGGTCATCTTCTTCCTCTTCTGGTAAAAGAGTAGGAGGACCTTCAATCAAGGACCTGGACCTTGTGTGAGGCCGAGAACTTCGGTCTGGGTTCCT
The DNA here is from genome assembly GCA_013399855.1 of Oxyruncus cristatus. Taxonomy (NCBI): domain Eukaryota; kingdom Metazoa; phylum Chordata; class Aves; order Passeriformes; family Cotingidae; genus Oxyruncus; species Oxyruncus cristatus. The sequence goes on along the minus strand of VXAY01000371.1, from coordinate 2,533,675 downwards.
CCTCAAAGCACATCCGGGTGCTGAACGCCTTGGAAGTCGCTTTGGTACCTGGTAAAGTTTAAAAGTCCCTAATGAAACAGGCAAAAACCCAGACAGCTCCAGTCCCTCCTCCCCAAAAGCTGCCTTTCTTCTGTCTTTCCCAAAAACATGTCTATCCCTGTCCCAATGAGAAAACACAAGGTAAAAACATCCTAGGCAGATTCATCTCAGGCATTCTGCTAATCACAGAGAAACAGTCAAAAGCAAGTTTGTGTCTATGCAGGTATAAGATACAATAATTCCCCCATGTAGCAGAAGAACCCCTGTCTGTGAGAAGTTATGATTTTTAGTGTTGTTTTAATCTTCACCCACCTTACAGCAGTGAAATTCATTACACTGCTGATTCACAACCCGACCTTCTCTAAGGTTAGGCTAAGTGCCAGGTGTTTTTCAAAGCTCCAAACTCACAGAATATTCAGGCCTGAGCTTTAAATGTCTGAGCTGTCCCCCTTATCTCCAGCCTTTGTATAAATACATATTTACACGGCATCTTGTTTAGTTTTATTGGCCTGTGGAGACACTTAAACCTTTATGAATTAATCTGTTCTGCTTTATAAGGTGGCAAATCGGAAGAAAATTACACAATGAGGATTGTTTTAAGAATCAATGAAATTCTGGAGACAAATACAGTAAGTTTATACTCACATGACTGACAGTTGGCAATGATTTTCTCCCACTAAAGATACCAGAAACATTTTGCAACTCAGCCATTAGTTTTGCAAGCTAACAAGAGAAAGAAAAATTTAGCAGAACTTTTTAAAAGGTTGCTTATGTGCTATTACAGACTATTAGGGCAATTGGCTAGAAGTACAATTAATTAAAGGAAATGCAGTCACTCTTCTACTCTTTACTTTTATGTCTTATTTATGTTCTAGTGACTGCAAGTAATTTGGAAATGCTCAAACTTACTATGCTGTTAGGCTTGCAGCCTATGCATTTTCACATGCCAGTGGATATAAAATATCAGAAGTATATATTAGGAATGCAAATTCCTTTTAATGCATTCACATGAATTCCCATTACAGTTTCTTTAAACAAAGAGGTCCCCCCAGAGTCAAGAGGGAGAGGGGAAGAAGGGAGAGTCCCCGGGGAGACATTGAATACTTGCCATTGCTTTGTTTTCTTTTATGTTTAAAGCTCTTTTTTCTAAAAACATAGCACCCTTGTCTTCAGTGTCAGAGTCTGAATCTGAAGCAGGCATTGGTGTTTCAGGAAGAGGTTCTATCTCACCCTTCCTCCTCTCCGATCTTCGAGGTGGAAACCTTATGGCTACTTTTAGAGGAATAGAGCATTTCTTGCCTCTCTGAGCTACCTCACTTCCTGCACTTGTATCATTCTCCTCTGAATCCGATTCCAGTTTCTGTTAACAAACCAGAAGGGAAGCATGTAAGTCCAAGGGAGTTGCTCTGCAATCAAATACAGTCAACAATATTTTGTTTGTGGCTGGTAAAAGAGGTTATTTGGCTGAAATTGAGACATCCAGTCCTAGAGCTCTAGTATATTTTAGGAGGGGGGGGTAAGAGAAGAGGGGAGCACGGGGACAAAAACCCCTCAGGAAGAATCACATGGTACTGCCGCAACACATCCAAAAAGGGAGTGTAGTTTCAGTTGCAGCAGACTTAGCTGTCACTGGCAGGTCTAACAGCAAAAATAGTTTGTGTGGTGTGAGAAAGAAAACTGCCATTAAAGGCAGACATTTTTCTTTCTAGTCATTCCTCAGCATGTTCTGAAGTTATGACAAACCTGGTTTTTGCCAAACATGGTACTACTTCCGTTTTCTAAAAACCAACTGTTGGCCATTTTAAGCAATAAAACTGATTTTGCACTGATATCTAGGAAAACCAGGAAGGTGGATTCCTCTACTGTTAAAGGCACACAGCATTTCACGTTACGCTGCTGGAGTGCAGGTCTGACAGCAGTGCCAAAATACACAGAATTTTTCTCAGGTTTGCTGGAGTCCATGGGCTAGCTTAACATTTCATAACCAGAAATGTTAGGGTCCAACAAAGGAACATCCAGCAGGGACAGTTTTAAGAGGTATATTTCAAAATACATATGGCAGGTTTTATTCTGAACTTGTAAAGCTCAGAATCTTGAGTGCTTTTTACAGAGACAAAAAGGAAATTAAACTTTGGCTGCTTAGACTATATATAAAATGCAATAATGCTTCTTTTCTTAGAAAACATTTGAGTCAAACTGAATCTGGCATTATTTTTCAATTAAGAATGTGTAAGAATTTAAATAGAAAACTGCAAACTAAAATCAGCTGTCTTACCAATGCATCTTGAACCTCATTTTCTGAAAAGCCACAGAAAGATTCATCATCAGAGGCCTCATGAAAAATTTTTGCCAGTTCTTCTCCAATATCCGACCTAAATTTGCATTTCTACGAAGAATAAAATATTCTTTAACTGAAGTTGTACAGAAAATCATTCACATTTACAAGTGCAGTACAAGCAAGTAGCTTTTTTTAATAAGTAAAAAAAATAGTTAAGGCATTTAACAAGGGGTTTCAGAACCAAAGTTGCAAATTACCAGGCAGGTTAGGTGACATTTCAAAAGCTAGAAATAATAGCTAATCCGTTTCCAACAATTACCACCTAGAAGCACAAGTGAAGAGTGAAATGAAATTACAGCATATAGCATAGATTTATAACTACCATACAAAAACATAAGCAGAGCAAGTAGTTTTAATCATGCACCGAATATTTACTACTTTTACCAGATTTACATTTTTTTAAGCTTGACTAGTGCTGCACATACAATTTTATTTGTTCTTCTACTGTACTTACTGTGTTCGCAAAGTTATCAGAACCAAAACTGTCACAACTGTCATCAGAGGATGAGGATGTTTCCATGGGAATCAGTTTTGTATTTCGGAAGGCTGTGAAGTTCTTCTTTCCTGAACAACCTCGGCGCTGCAAAATGACAAATGGCAACACGGTTAAGAAGAGACCTACTGTAGCATACTAGCTTTTAAGACTATCCTTCTATTGAACTTCAGATGGTTTGAACATTTTAGGATGTTTAACAATCTTGAATACAAGTCAGCATAACTAACATCAGCTTTGAAATAAATCCCAAAGTTAGAAATGGGAATGGGTTTTTAATCTGATACAGTTCTGATCATTGTTACAGATGAGTTTTGTTCAGTATTTAAGAACACTTCTTTTGTGCAAACAGACAAGTGGCAATATATACACAAATCATGTCATACTCCAGTCTTCACAGACAGTGAGAGAAAAAAGTGCAAGTACACGAACAGTGCCTAGAGATCTGCTTTGATTTATTGCTTTCAGTTCGAGGCAAACGCTAGATACACTGCAGCTGTTCAGGGAGGGCCAAAGGATCACACCCATCAGAGATTTGAAACAATTATTCTAGACACAGCAGCTTGCTGTTTTGTTCGTTTTGCCACAGGTTTGAAAGATCTTTTTTGATAGGCTTCAGTTTTTCCTTTCCCAGGGAGTGTTTCTCCTGGCAGTGACACATTTTATCTCCCGAGGGTTGCATCGACCCGAAGGCCAAGGCGGCAGCACCCACAAGCGCTACCGCTTCACGGACCCACCGAAAGGGCCAAACTCTGTATAAACAGGGTTTAAACAGTAACCACCCAGGGCAACTCAGAGCTCTCCGACCTCTCCCAGCACCGCTCTGCTCGCGGATTTTCGGTTCAGTTTCGCCGGCGCCGCCGAGGCACAGCACGGCGGCCGGGCCCGGCCCCACACACAAAAGAAGCAGCTTCTGGTGCCCCCCGCCGCGGCTGAGGGAGCGCCCAGCCGGGGAGACCCTCCTCGGCGGGCCGGCCGGCACAGGAGGGCCTCGGTGCAGCCCAGCCCGGACGCCCCGGGACGGCCACCGGATAGACACGCCCGTCCCCTCAGGCGCGGACCCTCACACACGCCAGGGCCGCGGGCGGCTTTTCGCGCCTCCCGCTAAGATGGTGCCGCCCCGCACACACGCGG
>VXAY01000371.1:2506558-2528891 GCA_013399855.1 Oxyruncus cristatus | reverse complement strand
GATCGCCCTGCGCTCGTCCCCCACCCCCCGCTGAGGAGCTCGTCAGGTCTCCCGCGACGTCCCCCGAGGGGCTAGTGGGGAGGCCCATTTCTTTTTTCCTATTCGCGGTGTGGGGTTTGTGGAGCTGCAAGGGCCTGGCCCTGTGGCGCGAAAAGCTCCCGGCCGGAACGCCGCGCGTGCCGGAGGGGCGGGGGGTTGGGGGGGAAATTGGGGGGTGGGCCCAGGCCCGCCCTGCCGGGGCCTCTAATTCTATTTTCTTTTTTAATTAATTTGATATACCAAACGTGGATTGGTTTTCACCACTCTGAAACAAACCCCCCAAACCTGCCAGTTTTCAGGAGCAGTGGGGGCTTTTCCTTGCAGGAAAGGCAAGATCCTGTGTCCTGGCTGCCCTTTGGTAGTACAGCAGTGCAACAGGATTTTGCGAAGAAGTTGGCTGCCTTGCCCTTTGCAAACAAAGTACTATTTGAAGACAGGCCAGAGGAAAATAGATCGGTGATTTTAAAGCATTTTAGGTAACATTTATAATAGCACATTAAATCAAGTGCAGCCGTTAAACATAGCAAAATAACTGCTATGTGGTATTTGGCAGCAAGAGTAATGGCAGAAGCCCTGAAGAAGCTGTATGGGATTTGTGGCCCTGGTGTTTGTTCATCCCGCGGTTTGAGCAGGGCTCAATACCAGTGCAACTGTTGCTGCTGAGCATTTCCAGGTGCCTTCCTGACAGCAGGAGAGTTCCTGCTGCAGTCGGCAGGAGAGAGGAGGCCCCATGCACATGCAGCCCGCACACAAACCTGTGCCCGTGTAAGGCAAACCACGGATCATCTCTAAAGCCAAAGCCTGTAAATAGGCTATGGCACAATAGAGTACAAGAGCCCTGGCGGAGGTGTTCTGTTTTCTGTGGGCATTATTCTTCCTGCACATGCTGCAATCTGTCATGTAAAAGAATCTCCATTTCAAGTAAGCCCATAATTACATACTTACCTGCACCGCTGGCTTCTCAGCACGCGCACAAAGGCAGATGAACTAAACAGCTTCTCCAGAGACCTGACCACACTCCATTCTTCTAAATCCACATTAGTGGAGGATTGCCACCCAGACGGTTTCCAAACAAGACAGCTCAGTTAGGAAGAGGGGGGTGTTTTTTGAATTTTGATGTAGTTTTACTTCTTTCAGAAAAAGAAATCTACCAGTACTAGTTTACTTACATGGAAGAAGAGATCCAGTTTATCAACAGTAACAGCCTTAACATCTTGAATCACTATTATCTGAATTTTACTAGAAAAGTAGCCAACCTTCACAGGTTTTAAGAGCATCATATGAAATGTTATGGAGCGCTGATGATACTAGCTGAAGCAAAACTTCAGACTGCAGTTAAATTTTCCATTTAATGCTTAATGCAAACAGCATTCTTCAAATCTTCAAATTATGTATATAGTCAAATGGCTTTAAAATTAATAGGCCAGAGCAGGGACTTTGTGGTGAATCTGGACAGGACATTTTGTGAACTGTGTTTTCAGCTCTTTTTCTAATATGTGAAAAATAATTATTTTATTGAAAAATGTGTATGTCAGCTCATACTCTATAGAGGACTAGGGAGAAGGGAGCAAGAAAGGGAAAAGAGAAATTGGAAGTATATGAAGGGCAGGGGCTTCCCTTCCTACAGCACACAGCAAGGGTACAAGAAAATGAAGGTCTGTAACTCAGGTGATGGCTATTGCAACCTGTGCCACCGTGATTTCTCCTGTTTTCATCTTTATGCCCTTCATGCCCCTGCTCTGCCCTGCAGGGCCCAGATGCCCTTAGTGGATGGGCAGAACAAACTTACCAACCGTTTTCATCGTGATGGAAAAAGTTTTCTTGTGTTTGTCAAGACATAGGCAGCACCACTGTCCTACATCCAGCTATTAACAACAACTGAAGAAATGCAAAGCTGAACCCGGATGAGCATTTCATTTTCAGCCACACTTAAATTAGGCTAATGTGAGTGGAAGAAAACATCTCTGCCTGTTCAGTCCCCAGTCTGGGGCCTGCATGGCCTGTCCAGTGCTACCAATGAGCTCACCCCTCAGGGCTCACATGCCAGCAAAGATCATCTAGAGTATTTTATCAGGTGTTTCCAAGAAAATAGTCTATTAACTTCTTGTCTGTCCTTGAAATGAGTTGTAAGGAGTAGCAGCCCTTGGAAGATGTGCTAAGGGAATGGGCTGAAATTACAGAGGGACATGCAGGAGATTGAGTATGCAAGACTTTCTGCATCCAGCTGGGGGAATCAAAGTTGTTTACATATTAGGAGCTTCAAGCAATAGCAAGAACATGGAGCTCCAACAATAGCTCCATTGTCAGAAACAATAAATGTGACCTTTGGTCTGTTGGGACGAAGGACAAGCTCTGTCCTCCATGTCACCCTGCAGATTTTGGCTGTTGGCACTGTAACACAGCTTTTCTCTCTGGAGGCAGGACTCCTGCTGCCCTGTCCCTGGCTCTCCTACACACTTCCTATCTTAACTATGGACAACACACTTTATGCTCCTTTCCTTTTTTTTTTTTTTTCAAATTGTACCTGTTGTTGTGAATGAGTGTTTTAGGATACTCAGAGAATCACTAGCAAAGATATTGGCAAAAACAGGTTTAATATAAAAGTGAAAGTGCGGCAAAGTTCGTTGGCAATGTTTACTCTTCTACTTACTAGATGGTTAAAGCACACAGAGAAAAATTGTACTGACATCTAAAATCAATCAATCTAAAACTAAAATCAATCAAAAATTATCTACATGGAAAAAGGGCAAGAATGAGAAAGACTAAGGATAAAAAGGAACAAGGGAGATGCTCCCGTTGAATCATAATGTTCAGAGTAGTTTGACCTCCTTGCCAAACTTAGCCCCAGACTTGAACAACAGTTTAGGACTGAAAGTTTTTAACAGCACTCTAAACTTAACAGCACTTAATCGATGGCTTAATGTACACAATCTAACAAAGGTTCTTATATAATTTTCTATAGCACAACAGCAACTCAATTATAGGCCTAACTTCCTTATGAATCTAAAATGCTTACAAATCTAGGAGAGGAACATTCATACCACATTTGCTATAGCATATTCATGCTCACATACAGAGAACTAAAGGAGTACATACAGGGTTTGTACATACACTTGAAAAATTCCCCTCAAATTTAGCGAAGTACTCATGTCAGATGCCTTTGCATCTTCTCGATAGGTTGAGCCACAAGGAGTCGGGGGTATCAGCCCAGGCTCCGTTGTTGGTGTTCAGTGGTGGTGCTCCAAGCACAGCAAACTTGAGAGTTTTCTGGCTCTGAGAGGCATCTCACTCAGAGGGAGATGCTGGTCACAGCCTGCTGTGGTCCAGGAGGGCTCAAAGGGTCTCACTTAGGACTGCTGTTTATGGGCTTGCAAGACAGTTGGCTTTAGTCATAGTAATTTTTCATCCTGGCCTCAATTTGGGTCAGTACTTTTCTTTGGAAGTCCGATAACAAAAGTATTGTTCCAGGTGGGTTGTTTTTCAGGCAAGAAAAGTCACATTTCAAGTCTGTTCTTTAAAAAGTAGGAGCTCACTAGGCAGAATAAGCTCCTGGGAGCAGACAGTGTTTCTGATAAGCTCAATAGAAGCTAAGCCCAGGTGTTGTTTGTCGAGGCTGAAGCCTAATGAGTATTTCTGAGATCATAGCACGGCCCAAGGGTGGGGATGTACCACCACACCTGCCTAAAAGAGCATGTGGGTACATTAGTTAATGTTTGTGTGATGCTAGTAATTATTGTGATGAGACTTGCTCAGACACATATTTATAGAAGGATTTCAGAGGAAAGGGAGAGTTTGGGTTCTCATGGCCACAGAGCACTTGTGGCACAGTGCAATAACCTGTATCTTAGCTCCATAGAAAAGAATAAGATTGCAGCCACTAATGACAGTAATTAAAAATTTCTGTAAGAGCTGTCCAATCACCTCTTCAATTGCTCTATCTGAGCAAATTATAGTGTGTTATTGAAACCATTAGTGCAATAAAATGAAGCTAAAAACATTTCGCGTTAAAATAATCAGACATTGATTTATGATGTAAATTGTAAATCGGTAACCTATAACACACACTAATTGTTTTTCTCTCTCCTGTAAGGTGTGTTTCTTGAAAAGATCTGATCAAGCATATCTATTTGTTCACACGTCACCCTCCAGTGGCTCACACTACTATACAAGACATAAGAAGGTGTATAATCAGGTAACCTACTATTGATTGCAACCCAGAAAGGACACACTTGTTCTTATACAGAAGCAGGAGGATGGCCACTTTTGGAGATTTAATTACAGTTAGACCTCTACATGTTTGCTGGTCATGAATTTTTATGGAGTACCTTTTTAATGTAAATACTTCGATACTGTGCTCTGATAGGTAGAATCAGATTTTGTAAAATAAATATAAATTTAAATATTTATAGTGTACAATCAGTTTATATAGTAAACAAATCAGTTTATAGTAAGACCAACTGTACCAGCGTCACAAATTACCTCCCCAATGCAATTAGTATATTTTTCCTTTTTTGTCTCTCCAAGGAGAAAAATATTTTCTTCTTTTAATTTGTCAGATTTTTATCTCCTTGTACTTTGCTGTAATTTCCTTATTAGTAAAGGCTGGGTGCAAATACATCCTGCATGTTGAATTGAAGGTGGTCATATCTGATCCTATTCGATACTGTGTTTCTTTGGCACTTGTGAGACCACAAAAATGACAAAAGTAAGAGAAGGAAAACTAGAGAAATAAAACAGTTCAGTGAGAGAAAAAGTGTGATTGATACTATATTCATCAGTGCACTAAGAGAATGGATGAAATGTGGTCAGTTTTGATAGAAACCTTAATGATTATTCCAAGTATAACTCGTAGCAGATCATTTGGAGCCCAGAGCATTATGATGCACATTATGGGAGTTTAATTACAAAGCTCATTTGAGTATCCTGTAGCCATTCTACAAAATACATAGCAAAAAATGTTGATCAAAAGCAGCTGTTGTTGATATGCAGTAGCCAATTTTAAAAGCTCAAGATTACAGCCCTTTCACTGGTTTCGATTTATAATTCCCTTTGAAAACACAACTTACATTTAGTCACATCGTAAGGAAATCATAAAATATTCTGCAAATATATAGCTGTGGAAAACAGGAGGCTATCAGAAAATCATCAAAAATACTTACTGCAGTCTAGATTTTTTCCCTGTTACACAAGCTTTGTCACTGCCACTTTGGAAATGTTGATTTGCATTGCCTCCACCAGCCCTCAACAAAATGTGGTTGCTGGGAGAGGGTGGGAGTGGCAGGACAAGTGGTGGCATGACCTTCTCCCCAGGAATCTCTCTCCTGGCAGCTCTCTCAGGAGGGACGAAGTGGGAAGGGCAGGTAGAAAGCCTCCCCTCAGGGCCTGCTACTGCCTGTCAGGGGGTCCCCAGGGCACATCTCAAGTTTTCAGGCCCTTGGGTTTTTTCACATCATGAGGGAAATGCCCTTTCTGCTGCAGGAGCCCTTACCTTGCTTGCCAAGGCAGAAAAACAAATGTATGTGTTGAGCCCCAGATATGTTAAGCCACTTCATTCCACACAGCAGAGCGTTCACCTGCCGAACCGCCTCATGAAGCTTCCTGGAGGAGGCTCCGACCCTCGGGCAGGGGGTAGCAGAGGTGGGAGAAGTGGGCTACGGCTGCTGTGGGCTGGGGGAGTGTAGTGGTGCTGGAGTGCGAGCTGCAGGGAAAGGCTGCACGCTTTAGCCCCAGCTCTCGTTTTTCCCAAGCGGTCACTGCCTCCCAGCACTATTCCTCTGTCCTCTGAGATGTTCATCTCAAATGCCCTGTATTTACATGTACTCAAGTGTGATCTTGGCAGACCCTTATTAGTGTTATTGCTGTAATAGACTTCTCCTCTCTAACCCCTAACTTTTTGCAACAAACTGGCTCAAAATACTACGCTTTGGCAATTCATTAGATAAGAATATTATGTTAAAACCCTTCTATGGTGGACGCATATACAGCAAATAATTCTATCAGATGTAATTTTCAGAGGTAGCACAGCTATTTGGCTCCATTTTAGTGACATTAGATGTCAGGGGGCCTCTTAGTTGGGGGTTTTTCCACAGTTACATAAGCCACTCCCCCATCTTTCCCAGCCTAAAGTAATAATTATTATTATTATTGTTATGTCAAAGTGCATTCTATAGCACAATCAAAAAAAATCAATTGCGTATAGTTGATGCACAGTCCAATGTTCCTGGCAGCAAGTTTGCAAGTTACAGAAAGTCTTAAAATACATGGAGTTTGATCCTCAGCAGCGTGGGCTGAGCTAGAGAGGAGGACAGAGGTGAGGGATGCCCTGCCTGAGGGCTTTTGCTCTGAGGAAGGACAGAGGGTTTAAACAACCTCTGCTCCTTAAATCAGCTCAGCAAGTTGGCAGATTGAGGTCAGCATGCTGTCAGACAAGGCCAACTGCTAGAAAATAATCAGTGGGAGCAGGTAAGACAGAGCAAAACTGCAGTAGCAAATACTTTCTTTAAAAAGTTAACAGTGTCCAAAAACACCCATCCACATTTCACACTGATGCCAGCAAGAAAGCAGCTCAGCCATGGCAGCACTGGGGGGAGGCACAAATGGGCACTCTCCCCTTCCAGCTGAACAGCAACTGGATTTACTTTCTCTGGCATTTCATGGAAATAAACCAACCAGCAGAAATACCGCCTGTGAAACGCAGCCCTGAGGCCCACCATTCCTGGGAGCATGGCAGTGTTTTGTTCACTGGCATGGCATCACTGAGATCTGGGTGTGGATGGGGTGGCAGAGGGGCTGATGGCATTCTCCCTGCTGAAGGCAGGTCTCAGCAACATCAGCATAGGATGAGCAGGTCCCACAGTCATCCCATCCCACCCAGGCAGTATGACCAGATTTCCTGTAGCACACAGGTACAGTGAGCCATGGCAGCAGCTGGACAGGCTGATACCCTGGCAGCTGTGCTCCTCAGCAAAAAGGGGTCAGATGGCCACCTCATCTCCCCTCTCATCATTACTTCTATTTATCTTCCTGACAAGCACAGTACAGGCATTTTGGTATGTCTGTCCAAATCAATATGAGGCCAAAGCAACAAGCAGAAATGTTGGAAGAGAAAGAGATTACAGTGTTGCCCAAATCAAACACTGAGCTGGGGGAAATTCCTGCCTAGGCCATAAAATGCAACCTCTTCAGCTGAGATGGACTGATGGTCTGCTCGTGTCACAAGGGGTTAGGGTGAGGAACAGCCTGGAGTTGTTTACAATTTTGGGGCCCCCTCGACCATTCAGTGGGCTGTCACCTCTGTGACAATCATCCTTCTGTGAATTCGCTCTTCCAACGCAGGCAGATGAGCTGCTACAAAAGCCCTCTGAGCAGCTAACCCCTTTCAGAAAGACCTTTGGCTCTCGAGCAAGCTGCATGTGGGCAGCCCCCTCATGCCCTGGCTGTAAGTGAACAAAAGCATCCTGTGTTTGCAGGGCTGGGCAATGTTTTTGCTCCAGGGAGTCTCACATTCAAGTGCTGCCCACTATGCTTAGGAGCAGGATTTCACAGGCACTTGAATTGGCAGCTGGTTCACAGCACATGTCTCTGACCTGCAAGACACAGGGAACAAGTGCCCTGGGAGTGCAGTTGCTTGGTCCCTTCCCCGTGCAGCACCACAACAGGCTGCTGGTCTGGCTGTCAGTCCCTCTGTGAAGCAGGTTCCCAGGACACTCACCTCTTACAGCCTCTTCTGATGGTAGTGGCAGGTACACCAGTGCTGCTGGGGAAACTTGTGTACTCAGGAAGCCAACATCCACCAGGGTCAGACCCTGCTCTGGGACACCCTGCTGAGCTAAAGAAAAATGATTGCTGACCTCAGTGGTAAATGTCTGCTCTCCATCATCCTACTGTTTTTCTTTTTTTTTCAAGACATCCTTAGGTATATGGGAAAAACAAAAAAAAAAAAAAAGGAAAAAAAAGGAAGGAGGGAGGGAGGTTTGTATCTGATTTTGTAAACATTCTCTCCATTGGATGCAATTACTCACTTACTTTGGACATTCAGTTTTGAATTTGCCTTCATGAGCTCTCTGCTGTTTTTCATCATCCATTCCAGCAGCCGTCTCAGAGTTGGCTTCTTATAATTCAGAGCCCTTTAAACCCTGGAAAAGGAAAATGCAGGTACCTTTTGGGGATTAAGAAAACATCAACATCCATGCACTTAGAAATGAAGACCAAGAGAAAGGAAAGCCAGTAAAGCAAGGGGCAGTTCTACAGCAGTGATATTTTGTGCCACTTGCAGAGTCAACCACGGAGGGAGAATGTAGCAGTTGTAGTACTGCCAAGGATATGTGTGTGGATGGAGGGCAGTGTGTCCAGCTCCTACTGTGTAGGAGTACCAGATATACTGGTACTTAAATATGATTGGCTTTAACAGACTTCTAAGGAAACCCTAAGTAAACATAGCACGGCTCCTTTCCAAAGAGAATTTGCTGCCATATAGTTGCCCAAGACAGTCTGTTTTTTTGACATTGCTTTGCACGGGCTTCTAGGTGCATGTTGGTAAAATATGAACAAAAATGGCTCAGCCTCATAAAGTACTGGGGGGTGAAAATGTAAGCACATTTTTATTTATAATGAATTAACACCAAGATAGGGAGTGGCCACATTAAGAGTGACAAAAACAAGATGGAAAACTAGATCTTGCTGAGACTTTTTTTTTTTGACAAGTTCACTGACTGTTGCCTTAACCAGCAATGCTGGTGCAGCAAAAGGATTTCTAATCAGTCACTAATGTATGATTGTTTAATTTTAACAGGCATGATCAATACCATCTATTCCTTCTTTAAATGCTAACGAACACTGTAATACAACAGATGTGGACAAACAGTACACTGCAGATTAAAATTAGGCAAGGCATTAAATTGCTTACAAACAGCAGAGGAATCCTGCTGGACATCTTGACAAACAACCACAGGCAGCTGATAAATCTTGAATTGCTACCACCAGCCCACAGTATCTCAGGCTTGCACAACTACACCACTATCCTGATCACCCTAGATACCCTTCCAAACTCTTGCAATTTCTTTTTCAGGACTCGTGCAGGCCCAACTGTGATTTCTGAGACGCATATGCAAATTTTAATAACACAAGCACATTTCCAGCAAGTACTCTCAGGTGCAGTTACTATTAGTTGGTATCCTCCAGCCCATTTTGGTCATGGTAAGAAATGTCAGAGAAGGATCACCAACCTAGAAAAAATCCCAGTCCCCTGCTAAATTGTGACAGAGTAACATCCAGCACTAGTTTGTCCACATCCCCCAAATTAGTTGGCAGGCTCGATAAATCAGGGCCAGAAGCTGGGTTACTAACTAGCTTTCAGGCAGTTTGAAGCCACAGGAAAGCAGCAAACTTTGTTACCACAGGGCTTCTCGTGCAACCAAATTCACTTCAAGGTAAAGCTTCTATTTGTCCTGCTCTTAACTGTTGTCAGAGGAAAAGGTGCTTGAATGACAGAGATCCAATTCCTGACACCTGGTATCAGTTGTGTCCTGCTCCATTGGTTTTGGTGGACTGTGTCCTGAATTCATGAAATGCAAGTCCCAGTCCACTCTGGTAGGTATTGGAAACTCACTACAGGGCTGAGCCCTCACTGGGGCTGGTGGCAATCAGAGGGAGGAGAGCTGCATGTACCCCAGGAGTGACCTTTGTGTGGAGCAGGGAATTTACATGTCCTTTTGAATGTTGAGGGACAGGGCTATGATGACAGCTCCCTCACTCTGAGTGGGTGATGTGCCAGCAGCTCTGCCAGCATTGCTCACAACTGTGTGCCAGCGAGTACCGCCTGGGATGGATGGGAGGTAGCACCTTGTTCAAAGGCATCTCTAATTTACAGTTTCTTGGCTTTCAGAGGGTACCATGCATTGCTTTGGGTTCAGCTTCCTTTATCTGTTTCTTCCTTATTTTCTCTCTTGCATCTTGTGAAATGCAAACTTTTTTTCCTCCTTTTTAATTGTGTGAAATCAATGTAGAGTGAAAAGGCCAAGAAGAAACTTTCTGACGCCAACTGAGTCTAAGCTGTGTCTTTGTTCTCAGCAGAGCTAAAGACCACATTAATCAGAAACTTTGCTGACCTTTTCTTTACTACCTGAAGACTGAAAGACAAAAGGAACACAGTCTGGCCACATTTAAAAATTCAATTAAAAATGCCAGCTGCCCAGGGATAAACATTATCATAGACCTCAGTGGGGTTAGTTGTAACTATGATAAAGGCAATGCCTTTTTATCACTCTATTTTTATTATTTTTTACTAAAAGAATAAAGCCTAGGTTTTGATACTCCTGCTGATTATGACAACTGTGTATGCAACAGAGTGTGCTCAGTGGTGGGTAGCTAGTGTTTGGGCTTTTAATCAGGAGCAAAGTGAGAAATTCCTGAGAGGGATGGCAAGCTGAAAGTGGAGAAGTGAAGCTACTGAAGTAGACTTGAAGCAAAATGTCCCTGTGTTCATTTTTTTCAGACTATGCTGGTCTGAAAAATATTATCTTTTCCTATATCCCTGGCAAAAGCAGACCAGACAAGGGACGAGGCGCTGCTCAGAGCTAGACTTAGCACTGGAGGCAGAAGTGAGGTTAGGGGAGGGGTAACAACACAACTCCTTCCCTAAGGATGAAACCGAGAGCCTTTTGTTGTGGCACTTGGCTGTGCCTTACTGATTTTATTATTGAAATATTGAGCAAATGGGTGGATATCCAGTCAGCTGAGAACATGAGCAGCCAAACGGAGGGGAGAAAACCAAATGAAATCCCTTGGCGCTGACAGAGCCAGGAGGAGAGGCAGCAGCTCTCCCTGTCCAGTGGCAGGGCCCAGGCCAGGTGGGTACCGGCTTCAGTGCAGCAAATTAAATAAGTGTAGGCGCATCTTCTCTAGGTTGAATGTTCAGTTACATAAAGGGCCAAATTCCTCTCTCAGAACATCCTCCGGCCCCGCCAGCTCCCCCTGGCCCTCTCCTTCCCCGGCTTGCCAGCAGCCTGCCTGTGGGGCTTCCTCGAGTGCTGCACCTTTATCCACCCGCCCTCGCTGGCTCTGCTCTCCCCATCGCCCCTCCTGGGCTCGCTCTCACCCTGTGGGGGCATGCCGGGGATGGCCGTGGGCTGCGGAGGGGTGCGGGGGTACCTGCGGTGCGGGGAGGCCGGAGGGGCCACCGGCAAAGAAGTCCTGCTGGGTCTTCCCAAATGCCGCGGGGGCACTGGGGAGCTGGTGCCACTGTGCCGCCCGCCCGAGGAGCTGCGGGAGTTACCGCTGTGTGGGGTGTTTCTGCCTTTGCCAGCAGACCTGTCCCTCTCCGAAGGGGTGTCTGAGGCTGTGCTGGAGGCACTGCTGCCTTTTGAGTTCAGATGCAGATTCGAGAGGTTTCTCATCAAACTGTGTGAGATGGGAGAAGAGTTCCTGGAGTGGCTGATGGATGTGAACTGGTGACTGACAGGAGCGGGTGTCCTCCTGACGGCTGCAGCGTAGGAGTCTTGGCTGTGAAGGTAGGGCAGGTAGTGGGTGACTGTGGTCGGGCTGTGGGGGTGGCCGTGCTGATGAGAAATGGCTTTTGCTATCTGATGCATGCGCAGTGTCTGCATCCACTGACTGTCAATGCCTGGCAGGGAAATGGAAACAAAGTCAGCTTTCTGTGAATTGATGGAAAACCGCTGTCAGGTTTACCAAAGGTGTGAGGTTAGTACCAGGGTTTCTCTCACAAGAACCTCAGTATATCTCAAAACACCCTTTCCCTCCCAGCCTCGAAGCAAACGGTCCTAGGTTTGAGTATGTTCAGTGTTATGGTTGAACATAATGTTGGACTTTTAAAATAGCAAGTGATACAAGTATTTCTGATGCCAGTGCAGATTATGGAGCTTAGACTAACAAGATACTTACTGAACCATTCATTTGGCTGTTCAGGTGGGTTCCCCCTCCCAATATTTTTAACCCAATCTTGGTTTAAACATATCCTGTGATGCTCTTGACAACCTCATCAAATTTCAACACAGCTTCTTTTAGAAAAGAACCTGGAGACCTCCAGAGCAGGCATAGAGCGGGCACCCCAAGGTACCAGCACTGCTACATTATCATCTTCCACCTGCATCTCTCCCATCCAGCACGGTCATACTGTTTGCAGCCCAGCACAGAGAGGAGGCAGAGCAGACCCAGTGCAAATCCCAGTTGCAGCAGCCAGATTTATCTCCTCTTGCTCCAATCTCTTCAAACTGCTACACACCACAACAACCAGAGCTACTTCAGTTGTTATTGTTACTACAAATTCAGAAGTCTAACCACTTTGCATTCAGCTTCATGATGGATGCGGAAAATCATCTCTGTATGGGGAAAAGCCAGTGAGGCAGCAGACTTCAGCCAGGATAGCTAAGACGGTGCTTAACTGTGAACAACTCAGGGTATTACAGTTCCCTCTACACCTACTGTGACAACCCTGGGGTTGTAACAAAAGTTGTAGCTCTCAGAGATCAGACTGAAGTGGTTTTGAAAGTCAGTCCTGTGGTTTCCATGAAAGCCTTTAGCAAATAACAGTAGTAGTAAATTTTCCATTTGAACTGCAAAGGCTGCCTGGTTTGCTACTTTGTGGGTAGAGCAGAGATGAGGAATTCCTCTTATCCAAGGCCACAGCTCTGACCAAAAACCCATGGGGAGTAGCTAAAATTATTTTGCTCCAGAGAGGTTTGAATGATTTGTCCTTAAATATCACTAATATCATTCCAACAGGAAAGCATAACCCTCGCTGCCTCTTGCTGGAATGCTGCATTGACTGTGGGGAGTTTTGTGGGAGCTGGGTAGTGGCTCTATCCTCGTTAGCATTGCTCCTGTTAAAAATGTAATGGATGATCTCTTTCATTCCTCCTTTCCCCAGACTTTGTTTGAATCTGAACAGATTTAAATCACTTCAACTTAATGTCAAATATGTCAAAAGGAAACTGTCTTTCATGTCATAGTGTGAGTGTGACATCAACACTGCAGACAGCTCCACCTGCACTGAGGTGAACCTTCTTTCACAGAAAGACAGATGGGAATTGCCTATTTGCTTCTTAACCTCTTTAAAACTCATGGTCTCAAAAGAACCTTGCATACTGAAACATACTTGATAGACACTATCTCCTCTGCCATTTCCCCATGCCCTCCTATGAAGGCTGTGGATGTAAACCATAGACCTCATAAACCTGGAAGCAGCAGGCTCAGGATTCAAGTTTGGGTCTTCATTTGTTATCAGCACTTGGGTGGCCATCACAGGCCCCATGGCCCCAGTGCCAATGCTGTCCTGAACAGGGGGCTCCCTTGAGGCTGTTCAGTCTTTGCTTCTTACAGCCACCCGTGGTCACCAGCCCAGGCACCAGCTGCCCAGCAAGGATCTGCCAGTGTGCCCTGTGGGACTGCCTCTCATGGGCTGGGGGGCTTCTCCCTCACATGGTCTCTGAGCCACCAACTCTGTACATGGAACCAAATGCTCTATGTGGTAGCCCACATAGGTAGTACCTTCGATGTTAGTTATTTTAACCTCTTAGACAGGTATTACCCTTACCTTTCTGCTTGGATTTGGTGGGTTTTTTTGAAACCTGCAGCTTCTGAGGCTACAACCTCAGTATGTGTCAGCACTGGCCACATCTCTTACAGGAGGTACCCTTTATCCAAACACAACATCTATGCAAAGCTGCCTGTGTGCTGGGTGGCTAAGGGCAGGAGGGAAGAGCTGGCCAAAGCACTTTTATAGACTTTGGGTTGCAGGGAGAGAAAGCCAGGTAAAAAGCTTATGAAAGCACTGGCTCTCCAAGTTCTCAAAACAGCTGTGGAAAACTCCATTATTCCCAACATATACAGGGTAGAGTTGGGTAGAGATGTGTGAGATTGTCTCTGCTAATAGCAGATGCCTTCCTCACATCCTGGTTAAGAAACAAATCTTCACCCAAGGCCCTGCACACTTTGTGTGGGTGCTGTAATTTAGTCCAAATCCTTTTGATATGCCAATACACTTGGTTCCACGAAGCTGAGTACTTGCTTCTCTTGGTGAAGAGGGGCAGATTTTGGAGAAGGGCAGAGTTGCCAGCTGATCCCCAATCCAGTGCCCACAAGCAGACTACAGTGAAGAGAGGCCTGCTATCATGAAAAGTCTACTGTGGATGTGTATGCATATCCCAGAGAGCAGAAGAAGCCTGGATCACAGGCAGAAACACCTCTCCCAATGACCTAATACACTGGAGGGAATCAAAAGGTTGAACCAAACCTGACCCAATGACAGGGTTGAGAAAGTACTAGAATTTAAGGCTGCTTACTACTGGAAGATGTGAAGCATTCTGGGCTTGGAGCAGAAGGGCCTGACCTCTACGTCTGCTGTTGATGTGCAACTGCAAGTGACTACAGCAGACAAAGATTTGTAGCTTATCTCCATGGACTGCTTCCAGAATGCTTCCTACAGTGCCACACAGGTCATCCCCCTTACCCTTCACCCAGGTAATAGACAGCCCTAACAGAGGGGATGCAATAATGGATTTGATGGTCACCAGTGTAAGCAAGCTAACTGGGAGCATCAAGACTGGAGGCAGCCTGGGCTGCAGTGACCATGCTTTGGTGAAATTTGCAGTCCTGAGGGATATCAGTCAGGTTAAGTTAGGCTCCTGAACTTCAGGAAAGCAGAATTCCAGCTCTTCAAGGAGACAGTCAATAGAAACTCCTCGGGACAAGGGAGTGGAACAGAGCTGGCAGATCTTTAAGGAAGTCTTCCATAGAGTGCAAGAGTTCCCCAGAAGCAAGAAATCGGGCAAGGAAGGCAGGAGACTGGCATGTCTGAGTAGGGAAGGCAGGAGACTGGCGTGTCTGAGTAGGGAACTACCGATAAACTAAAGGGAAAGAAGAAAATGCACAGGAAGTGGAAAGAGATGAAGTTCGGTTGTGTAGGGATGCTGGGGAGAAGGCCAAGGCAAAGCTGGAATTGAACCCGGCAAGGGATACAAAGAATAACAACAAGGGCTTCCACAGCTATGTTAACAAAAAAAGGAAGGTCAAAGAAGGTGTACTCCCCTGATAAACAACACTGGAAAACTGGTAACAACAGATGAGGAGAAGGCTGATGTATTCAACAACTTTTTTGGCTCAGTCTTCAGTGTCAACCTCTCTTCCCATGCCTCTTGAATGGATGGACAGCAGGATGAGGACTGGGGGAGCAAAATGCTTCCAGATCTTACATCAGTGGACAAGGGAAGGGCTACAGATGTAATTTATCTGGACTTACGTAAAGCCTGTAACATGGTCACCCACAACATCCTTCTCTCTAAACTGGAGAGGGATGGATTTGATGGGTGGACTGTTAGGTGGATAAGGAATTGGTTGAATGGTTGCATTCAGAGGGTAGTGGTCAACAGCTCACAGTCCCAATGGACATCAGTGACAAGTAATGTCCCTTAGGGGTCCATATTGGGACGAGTACTATTTAATATCTTCAGTAATGACACAGACAAAGGGATCAAGTGCACCCCCTGCAAATTTGCAGGTGACACCTGCAGTTCACATGCCTGAAGGATGGGATGCCATCCAGAGGGACCTGGACAAGCTCTAGAAGTGGGGCCATGGGAATCTCCTGAGGTTCAACAACACCAAGTACAGGGTGGTACACTTGGGTTGGGGCAACCCCCGGTATCAGTACAGTCTTGGGGATGAACAGATCGAGAGCAGCCCTGCTGAGAAGGCCCTGGGGATGTTGATGGATGAGAAGCTGGACACAAGGCACCAACGTGTACTTGCACACCAGCCCAACGTGTCCTGGGCTGCATCAAAAGCAGATCAGCAGATTGAGGGAGGTGATTTTGCCCCTCTACTCTGCTCTCATGAGACCTCACCTGGAGAGCTGCATCCAGGTTTGGGGTCCCCAGTATAGGAAGGATACTGGCCTGTTGGAATGAGTCCAGGAGAGGGCCACCAAGATTTCCTCCCTGGGAGAAAAGGCTAAAAGAATTGGGATTGTTCAGCCTGGAGAAGAGAAGGCTTCTTGATGACCTAATTGCAGCCTTCCAGTACTGGAAGGGAGCCTACAAGAAAGAGGGAGAGAAACTTTTCTCAAGGACACATGGGGACAGAACAAGGGGAAATGGCTTCAAACTGAAGGAGGGTAGGTTTAGATTAGGTAATAGGAAGAAATTCTTTATTGTGAGGGTGGTGAGGCACTGGAACAGGCTGCCCAGAAAAGTCATGGATCTCCCATCCCTGGGAGTGTTCAAGACCAGATTGGATGGGGCTTTGAGCAACCTGGACTAGTGAAAGGTGTCCCTACCCATGCAAGGAAGGTTGGAACTAGATGATCTTTAAGGTCTCTTCCAACCCAAACCATTCTATAATTCTATGAAATCGCATTGAAATATAGAACAAGTTAGTACCCAAAGTTTAGCCTTTAAGCTGTCAGATATGCCAGGATGCATGCATCTACCAAGGCATCACAGGACCACAATGGCAGCTGATGCTGAAAGATGTGCTCTGTTGTTGGAGCAGAAGAGCGGTATTGACTCTTTGCTGTTCTCCTCACATATGCCCTGCTCATGCCAACAATAAAGTTCGCACGTATTGACTTACCTGAGTCAGATCTGCTTCGTGAATTCCCCTCCGAGTTGGGGACTGAGGTCTGTATCATGAGCTGTACTGTCTCAACCTCGTCCTGCGCTTTCACCTTGCTCCAGCAGATAGCTTGGATGTGCCTGGTGCTTTTGGGAGCTCTAACATCACTCTGCTCGGGAAGGACACAACATACGTGAGGACAAAACAACACACAACACACTAAGCTCTCCTAGGGAGGGAACTTCCACGAGTGCCTGGGCAGCAGCAGTGTTTTCAATAAAGAATCTATTTTCCAAAACCACTTAGCCAGTTCTCTAGTATTTTTATAATTTTATATGATTTTGGCTGGTACTTTGCGATTCTGCTAAAAATGTGGTAGAGAATAACTGTTTCAATTCTTGTACCCATGTGGAGGAAAGATCTGAAGGCCTTCCTCTACAAACACAAAAATACATTTTACTAGTTCTATTAATGTGAACATCAAATATGCACTGCTAAAATAGGTAGGACTAAGCAGATATTTTTGCAGGGGGAACCCCCGACAAAATTTTCAAGGAGTACCAAACTCTTCAGTTTGTTTTTAAGGACAACAAACTGTTGTCTGTGAGAAACTTCCGGGTGAAAGAAAATTACTCTTCTTCACATCTGAGATTTCTATATCCAGCATTTCCATGTTTCTCCATCACTGCCTGAATACTTATTCAGGACAGAGCTGGAATTTCAATTATTAGCCTCCTTCTGACACACAGCATTGGTCTTCATAAAAACACTATTATAAGTAAATGTAAACCCTTTTAACAACAGCTAATTTCTATCATATCAAACTGTATTCCAGATTTTATCTTATTATACTCTTGATTTCTCTTTTTCTTTCTTCTCCTGTTGCTTCTCTGCTCTCCTAATTAGCATTTCATTGAAAAGATAAAACCCAGCCTCTTCAAGTAATGCAAACAACACTGACCATTACAATTCAAGCAGGAGCTTTCCTCCTTGAGAAGAGCCTTCCCAGGCAGCAGTCTGAGGCCACTGTCTCTGTAAACTTCATTCAGCTTTTCCTCTGAACTTTAGAATTTACAATTAATTGCAGGCTGCTAAGACTTGATTATAGGATACAACAAAGCCAGAGGATGCTATTTCCATACCTCCTGTGTAGGTTTTATCTTCGATCAACAATTTTATTTGTTTCTTAGAGCTTACCTCGTATGTAACAACACATTCTACAGACTGGTGTTCTTCTATCCCCACAATCCATTTCTCCATTACAAACGGTGGCTAAAAAAACATGGTGGGAGTTTTATAAGGTGCTCTTCATCTCCTGCCTTGTTTTCAAGAGTACCCAAAGACATTTCCAACATTTGCCTCTTTTCATCCATTCCCATCCTCCTAACATCAATACCTTTCTTAAAATTTTCTAAGACAAAGTCATGTATTTTGGAAATATTTACTTCCTTGTTCACAAAAGGAAACTGAGAAGAGACTTTCATATGTAACAGGCAGTAGGTAAGACAACGTGGAATGTTTTCATGGGGGCATATACGTTTTTTCAATTTTATGCATGTACAGGGGTTTTTCTGCTAGATTTACAGAGGCCAGCAAGAACAAATACCTAGAGATCCTCAGAGATATTCCTTTACAAAATTAAAAATGTTGAAGTATGTGGAACATTAATGTTACTGTATGTAGTTAGTTTATTTAAGCCTTTTTTTTTTTAAGGAAAAACTGAAATGTGCCAGATTAAAATTAAACAGAAAACTAATAATAACAAACCCAATCATAACAATAAAAAAAATCACAAGTGTTGTTCCAGAAATCACTAACTATTAAAATAGTATTGGCATTAATTATATATTATAATCCCTGTTGGCAAATATACCTATATCACATTTCCCTTAAAATTCTGACTGTTGACAATCTGCTTTTCATTTTTTTCCTTTAGAAAAAATAACCAAAGGTTCCCCCTCCCCAATTTTACCCCAAAAATTCACTGTAAAAAGCATTCAAGAGTTTGGGTGTTTTCACCACTGCACCTACTGCAGCATAATTTTTAATCAGGCTGTATATTTTTTCAGTTAGAAATTTATATTGACAGCTATTACCAAGCAGAGCATATTAATAAAACCAAAAAATTAAAAAAAACAGCTAAGAGAATGTTTTTTGCATTAACAAAACTTCTGCTGCTTAGGGAAAAGCAGTCTAAGTGCTTGCTGGTAAATATTTACAGGTAGGTTCTGAAATAAGATAAAATGCCTAGTGACACTGAATTGCAGATGTTCAGTGATGTACTGTCTGCAAGGGGTTTCAGTCTTTGCAATCCACTGTTGCAAGAAAGAGAGTTTTAGAACCATGCAAAAGTTCTAAAACCACTTAAAAAAAAAAAAAGAAGAGAGAGAGGAAACCCTGTAAAAATCCCAAACAAATCACATGAAGTTTCTGGGACATTTAAATCAGTTTCTTCTCATGAAAAAAAAAGTAATTTTTTTAACATTCTTTTCTTTAAAAGGGGTAACAAATTCAGAGGGTATAACATGAAATTAAAACAAAATATTAATTAGTTCCTTCTCTTATTTTTTCTATTGTTAACATTACTGTCAGCTTAAAGGAGAACCAAAATACCTAACTCCTATTATGATACAAATATGTTTAAAATGTGCATTTTATTTAAAAGCTGTCAAGAGATTGAGCTTCTGCAAGCACAAAAGTCGACTGCTGTGGTATTTTAATGTCTTTGTTTGAGAACCATGAATTCATGAAAGCTTTAAGGCTGTAAATACCTTTGTCATCTTTAAAATCTCTACATCAGGTAGGTTAGTGTTGAATGTCACATCTTTTATGTAGGTTATTGCAATTTCATCCCCGTCCATCTCCATGTACATTTTCCATTTACAATCCTATGAATAATAAAAAAAAGAATGCTGGATTGTTAGAATACAAATAGAAAAAACCAACAAACAACAAAACTCAAAATGAAGCAAAACCAAAAGCTAAAACAACCCAAAAGCTAATCCTCAACATATGAGGAGAAAAATTGAAAGTGAAGGGATGTATACATATTGTAGGATATGCATGTTTTCCAGTACAAGTGTTGATAATGGAAAACCCTCAGTTCTCTTTTCACTATTCTCTTAGCTCAACCTGACAGCTGCCTCTCAGGCAGGTCGGGATGTCTTCAGACATGTGGATCCCCTGCAGTGCCTCACCTGGACAGACAGCCTGTTGGAGCAGGCTTGGGAGCTCTGCGCACCCACGGGGAGGTGGAGGGACAGGGCAGTGGTGGGAGCTGTCACTTGGGGTCACAGTCAGTGCTGGCAGCCAGCCCCAAGCACATTGTCCTGCTGAAACCAGGAACAAATGACTAAAGGGTCTGTGAAACACCTTCAAGACAATCGCTCAAATAATGGGCAAGAGGATGAGCTTGTTATTGCAGCTCAGTTATTTCAGATACTGAGTGCCCAGTGAGCATCCTCTACTTCTGTTCACCTCCAATTGCACTATTAATTATAAGCAAGCTCAGCTTAGAAAATAATCACAGTGAGTCTAATAAACCAAAGCAATAAAAGGTATCCTTAAATAATCCCCTGAGCTGAACAGGGGGCCAACTTCCAACACTTTGCACAGGTGTGAGCCTGCAGAAGGTGACAGCTTTGGCAGCATCCTGCAGGACATCCTGCATGGGCTGAGTGCTGGAGATGGGGTTCGTGTCTGTGGCCAGGGAGGTTCCCAATGGGGACTAGAGACTGCCTGTCCATGGTCCAAAACAGCCAACATTTGCTGGTATGCCTAGCAGGTGCTTTGGGGATGAGGTGCTGTCCGGTGCATTGAGCTCCTCCAATAATCTGAGGGACAACAGGACTACAGTGAAGCATTGTGTCTCCATCTCCATATGGGAAGGAGGGAATCGTCCCTTCATAGTGGCAGGAGCTCCTTCAGACATACCAGGGGCTTAGGAGGGTCTGTGTCTGGCAGGTGTGGTCTCAGCACTTGCCAGAGGCACTCTTCACCTCAACTCTGCTCAGAAAATGCAAAAACTTTCCATGGGGACACAGACGGCCACTTAGGGCATGGGCCACAGTTGTTTGCACACACAAACGTACAGCAGCCTAAAAAGTATCCATTTGCACATGAGATTATCTGCTAGTGTTGGCACGTGCATCTCTCGTTAGCGTAACGTAGGAGCGCAGCCCTCAGAAGTCTCAAAGCTTTCAATCAGGCATTGAATTGGCAATACAAAAATAAAAGAAAACTGAACTATAAACATTTCCAAATTGCAACAAGAAATTATGTTCGTGACAGCATTTGGCCCTGCATGTCCATCTGTCCCCACTGAAAGCTTCCACATTTTATGAGCAGAGTGGATGTGTGAGTTGGTTTTCACATTGCCCTGATGTGAGTTTGAGTGACAGGAACTGCAGTTCAGTGGTCAGGGCACCAGACCAAGACTCAGAGGCACCAAGCTCAGTTTCCAGTTGGGCTATTGGCTTCCTGTGCAACCTAATAAGGTGCCAGAGTTGCCCTGTGCCTCTTTTCCTAATCATGGACTGTATCTCTTTGCACATCTCTTTTCTGTCCTGCTTTTTGGGGTTGTGAGCTAACCCAGGCTAATGCCTGTCTTGTCCCAGGTAGGCACAGCATGACACCCTGGCCCTGACATGAGCTGAGGACAGCCTGTCCTATGTAACTGAACCACAACAGTGAAGAGTGGTGTCTCTGACTCCTCCTTGTCCCTCAAACTGTGCTCCTCTCCTAGCCCACACCATTCTTGTTGTCAGCCTTTTTTGCAGGACTTCCCACATTCGTACTATGGCAAACTGAACCTGAGGTTAGAGACATTTAGGATGCTCGATGACATTTGTAAGTTTTCCAAAAACACCTGAGCCAAGGAAAGAAAAAAAAAATTACATGAAGTACTATTCTGCAGTTAGTTCAGCACATCTCCTGCCATAATACCAGTGCCAAGCACCTGAGAGCCAGAGCTGCACCTTGTGCCAGGACTCCTCATGACTCAGGATTTTGTGCTGTTCACTCACGTTTCCCTACAGACTAGATCTGACAAACATGACCTCATTTGACTAAACAAAATAGATCAACCAGCCATCTCTAAAGAAAAGGCTGACAAGCTGTGTACATCCAGGGTGTGGCAGGTGGGCCCCTGCCAGTACCCAGCCCCTTGCCGGATCCGCCGTGCATGCAGGAGCCGCTCTCCACGCGGTAACAAATCAGGCTGCCCCACGCAGCAGTGGATGAATGAGCCCTGCACAAACACTGCCTTCCCCAGATTCCAACTGCATCTTCAGAGAAACACATCCTGCCCTTCAAACCCAGTCCCCAAACCTTTGGTCCTCCTCGGAGCCCTCTCCAGCCACACTGTGCAGATACCAAAAGGGCAAGTTAGCACACTAGGCATACCCTCCCTGGTCCCCCCAAAATACCTGCTTTGTTTTATGTGGCAAGGTTTCCATTCTGTGTTCTTGTAAAATCATCACTGGAAAGGAGAAAGACGGGGAAATAAAGAGGGGCAAGAAAGGGAAGGAGATGCTAGGAGGAAAAGAGAAAAGATATAGGAAAGAGGAAGGAAGACGAAGGAAGGGAGGGAGGGAAGCAAGGCAGGAAGGCAGGGAGAAAGGAAGGGAGAAAGGAAGGAAGGGAGAAAGAAAGGAAGGGAGAAAGAAAGGAAGGGAGAAAGAAAGGAAGGGAGAAAGAAAGGAAGGGAGAAAGAAAGGAAGGGAGAAAG
>VXAY01000371.1:2478838-2506381 GCA_013399855.1 Oxyruncus cristatus | reverse complement strand
AGAAAGGAAGGGAGAAAGGAAGGGAGAAAGGAAGGGAGAAAGGAAGGGAGAAAGGAAGGGAGAAAGGAAGAAAGAGATGAAAGGAAAAGCAACTAGAAGACAGCAGATGGGTGACTTTAGAATCAAGGCTACTTGTTTTACATACCTGGTAACTATTTTGTTCAATCACATAGTAAATAATGCAAGATTTGTGTGCTGCAGAAAGAAATGGACGTATTTCACTGTTTTCCAATGGAATTCTAGGTTCTTATAATGAGAAGAGATGAGAGAGATGCTCATCCACTTAAGCAAAAATTTGGCTAGAGCAACCAAGCATATGAATTTCAATTCTTTGATGAATTGTAGCCGTAAGGCTTCTTGGATTGAGATTACATTTAGCACCAGATGTATGTGGGAAAATAATTTGGAAATGGAAAGTGTCTGGTTGATAAATATGCTTACACGAGTCCTTCAAAGAGACTTCCCTGAACATCTTGTCATTCAAACACTAAAATACCTCCCAGTATTTACCTGCTTGATTTTGATTTAAATAAAGAATTTCAGCTTTCTGTTTTAAAAAAATATGTAGTCTCAAAATTGAGGCAGCCAGGTCTGAAACCAGCAAAACTTTGCATGAAAAGATGTTCAAATAACACTTTGACAAAGTCAAAAAATCAGCAGCTTCTGAAAATGAAGATCACACAGAAAAGAAAATCACACGTATTTGAGCTGCTTCTCCTCAGTTTCAAAACAGAAAATAGAAGTACTTGAAAACTTAAGTCTCCAGCTTACTGTGGTGACAATACTCCTTTAGCCCCATATGCATTAACGTCTGCAAAAAAAAAATAAAATGAAAGGGAAATTATAAAGATCAGGCACAGGCTCTAAACAACAAACATCTGTCCTGAAACAACAGCTTAAAACCCTTGCTGGGGAGGCACTTCATTTTTCAAGGGGGCCCAAATCCAGGATTCACTTAAAAACCAGTGGTTGGAATGAACTGTTTTGTTTTTTTAAAGACTGAAATAAAAATGGAAACAGCATTGTAGCAGGTAACTGGATATTAGAAGAAAAGTAAGATGTAGCATGAGATAAAACAAATATGAAAAAAATATTGGTCATGCTGATACTAAAAGTAGTAGCATGTTGATGATTTAGGTCCCCAGAAGCTCTTTTACGTTCGTAGCTATTATCTATCTCAGCTGCTGAAACCTGCTGTTTTAAAGGCATTAGAGTTGAACATCTAGTGACAGCACTTGGGTTATTTATCATTATGTATCACCCTGCTACACTATATTTTATTATACTGGATTTAAAGGAAGATAACACAATTATGGTTAATTTGCTTCTCTTCTTTATATATATAGTGTCATGACCCACCACAGCTTTGTCCCATGAGATATTTTTAACCAAAAAGAAATCCACAAGAAACTCTCCCTAAAAATTCCATTAATAACCTCTTGTAGCATGTATAGGTTGCAGGGTCTGGAACTAAGAATGTTTTAATCTCTTCAGCAAAACAATGTCTCATAATGATGTACAGGACTATTGCTGCACTGATGAAGAATCATACATAATTCAGCACCTTTCACTTGGCACCACTGTGATATCCTCATTAGCAGTGGCTCACAGTGGCTGTCAGATGGTGTCCATGCGAATGCAGGCATTATATTGTCTTTGAGATGTGCAGCTGCTTCCATGACACTGCCAGTATATAAAAACATGACGCCAGTTTGTTTTATTTAGTGCTAAACCTTCCAGTTTGTAAAAACAAGGCTGACACAGAGCCTGACATGAGGCAGTGAAAATAATTAGCTCTCATTTTCTCAGCCTCCTATTTCCTTCTCCCCGCTGTGTTCTCTTTCCACTAAACCACCACATGTCAGTCGAAATGGGAGGCAATTAGTGGGCTCATTTCAGTCCCCACAACTGTGCTGAAAAGAAAGTATTTATGATGGCACAATGAACAGCTGAAAGATTAAATAACATTTGCCTTTTGAAAAGAAAATGACTTCTAGCTAAATGGGCAATTTTTGATTATTCTCAAACAAGCTTAGAGTAGTTGGTTTTTAAAATACAAGAAAGGAAAATGAGTCATTTTTAGGTGAAAGAATCAAATAAAACTTGACACAGTAATGCAAATAACTGATGTTTTATTGCAAAATATGTAAATGTGTTATACCCTTAACAATGGCTGGTGTCTCAGGTCAGGGCAGGCTGCTGCCAGCCAGGCTCCAGCAAGAGAAGGTGGCTCCACCGCCGGTTTTGTTTCAGCTGTGCAGGCAGAAAAAAAGAGGGGCGGAGGAGAGGCCTTGCGAGAGAGATGGTCTTAGAACGTACAGAAACAAAGCAAGCAAAAGATATATTTATGTTATCACTTGCCTGGGTGCCTCCTTCGAGCTGGAGCCCCTACTCCTCTGTGAGGCAACAGGCACTGACTGGCTGGAGCTTCGCCTGGAGAAGTATGAGGCCTTTTTAACACCTACGCAGCCCAACCAGCAGTACCAGAAATATCTGTCGCCTGACAGCCCCTTTCTTTAACATCCAGCACTGTGGAGCTCTGTGCCACGACACAGTGGGATACCATGGTAAACACCAGGCACTGCTGCGTGCTGGGGCTGGTGCCCGAGAACGGGGACTTGCAGCAGGCGACAGGAGAGCGAGACCGTGGCGTTCACCAAGAGCTGCCCTTGACACATGATCAGAAGGAAACAGGGGTTGTTGCAGCTGCAGCATCATCCACAGGAGCACCCTGCTTGAGAAGGCAGGATTGTAAAGGTGGAAGAATGAGAAATATGAGTCCCTTCCCTGAGGGCTACATGGGTGTTCTCCTGTACTGTCCCTGCCCTCCAATGCTGTTTCCTATGGATCACTCATGGGAACAATGTGCTGGAGCCACGCGGACCATGTCCCCACTCATGCTGGAGGCTACTGCTCACACACTGGGCCTGCAGGGTACAAGGGTGCACAGGAGCACAGGAAAGGCATGGCAGGGCTGCTGTACATGTCCTGTGCTTGCTGGGAACAAAACCTCCTCTTCCAGGCCTTTGTCTGGAGAGCATGTGTCAAGCCTCCAAACCACTGGGAAGCTGAATGTGCTTCTGCAGACACATCCGTGTCCAAGGCTGAACGTGAGAGATAATGTGTGGAAGGCAGCAAGTTAATTCAGTGATCAAGGTATAAACATAAATCTTGAGATTAAGAAGTCTAGAAAGTCAAGTGAGCAAATCGCCCAGCAGAAAAGTCTATATGGCTCTTCAGAGCTGTGGAATAACTTCTAATGGGAATCCCTGGTATAGCACTGTCTACACAAGGATTTTTAAAGTTGTTGGCTTGAGTTTGACCTCAGTTACACATGGATGCTACAGCTGGAGCAATCCCAGTGGAGATGATGAAGTTATACCAGCTCCACTTCATGCAAAAACAATACATGGGCCAGAAAAGCTTTTTTGAAAGAATACAAGGAGCTCTGATTCACCTGCACTGATTCCCCTTCTTGGCAGACTATATTCATCAGTTCTTAGTGGTGCTGGCAATATTTTAATGTGGCCATGGTTTTACTTTATGGCTTAGGTCATTTTTTGTGTTCCTTCACAAAGAGTTTACCCCTTTACTGACTGCTTGTTAGAATAGGAGCAAATCTACAAAAATGGCACACAAACACAGCTACTCTGATTCTTGCATTAACTATTAGTCTTTAGTCCTACAAGCATTGTGCTTTGAGATGGAATTAAAGGTAGAGGATTTAGAAAATGAGGTTTTGAGCTAAAATAACCCCACGTTAGAAAGTCAAGGTATTTGCAATTATCTTGCAAAGGAAGGGTCAGATAAAACCAATTCCTCTTCCCGCTTTACTTCACTGAAGTGGGTTAAAATACCTACAGAGCATAGGAAAAATATATGCGACCTAAAAACTACAAAAGTAGAATTTCAAATTTTAGACCTTGGCCCTTGCTTTATTTTTAAGAACGTAAAGAAAGGATTTATAAGTGTTGATATAGTGGGAGAGTGGAGGCGAAGAGGCAGCAGAAGTGGTGTCAAGCACTTGTGAAAGTGCATTCCAGTTACAACTATTTCAGTACTGTTTTTTCTGGTACTACCTGCATTTTGCCAGCCTGGGCTTCTCCACATGAAGAGCCGGTCAAAACAACTCTCTAAAGTAACATTAATAGTATATTCACTTCTGCACTACACATTTAAATAATAGCACTAAAATATATCCAGGTTTGGATATTCAAGGCTATAAAATAGTTCACAGAGTTAGCCGACAGTTTTGAAGAGGCTCTGTTCCTTATCTTGTCAAATGGAGGGAGAGGTAACTGGGGAAAAATAAGGTGAAATGGTGAGCCAACTTCAAGGCTTTGTGTTCGGATATAGGTCAAATTATGACACACCAGGTAAAAAATGAGAACATTCAACAGCATGGTGAAATCTGCCCTTTTGAGGACCAAAACTAAAGAATGCATCAATAGAAGGCAAAAAGACTGTAAGCCATTCTTCTCACGGGGTTGGGTGATTCATCAGTGCAGAGCCAACGCAGCTCACACATCTTTCCCTGATTGGGAAATTTTAATGAGCCACCAAGGATGAGAAGAAAGTTGAAAATTCCCTCTGCAGTTCTGCAAATCAGTTCAAGCCACAATTGCCAGGGCTTGTTGTTTTACCTTCCATGTTGGAGTTAATTGGTGGTCCCCTACTTTTTTTTTGTTTTAATTTGTGGGAAAAAAAAATGTCTAAATGTATCACCTTTTAGCTCAGTGGGAATTGTGTACAGAAAGGTCATTAAAAGGCAGTGAATGGAAGTAACCACATAACTTGAACTACAAGAGTCAGAAAAGAAACCTCTAAAAACCAGGTTAGTTTTGCAATGCTCACTCCTTATGCATTCAGAGAGCACAAAGGTCAACTGAGCTTTTATTGCCTCCAAAGATGCAGCTAAAAAGGGAAGGAAACTGTAATGAAATGACTGCATCTGTCAGCTGGTGGAAACCAACATAATCCCACTACAAGATGCAGTTTAAATTAGATAACAAATATGAGGCTGGTAAAGATGTGTACTGGGAAGTCAGTGTTTCATTCAGTGTACAGACAAAGCTGAACATTCAAATGCTGACCTAAAGCATATCCACCAGGATCCTCAGTAAAAGGTACTGCCATTCCTAAGGCCCTTAAGTTTCTGCCTGCTTATGAAGAAGATGCACTGGCTGTGCTGATGGAGCACGGTGCAATGCTAGGGAGGGGACACCTGTGCCCTGAGGAACCATCTTCACACCGGAGATGGTGCTGTGTGCCCTGACCAGCAAAACCCATTTGAATTAACCAGCACTCCTGAAATGGTTTCTGTGTCCTGGATCAGTTCATCCAGCACTTTCATACCCAGTGGTATTGCTGCACATCATGCTGCAGGCCAACGCTGCGCCCACGCCAGAGCTTTAATTTGAATCAGGAGAGCGCTTTTGTCCCATGTGTCCGTCCTGTCCCATGCTTCAGCAGAGCCACCTCTGATGGCCTGGCTGGGCTTGCTTCCAGGTACAACTACACCAGGAAATGTTCTACAATAACTAATGGGAACTCAGCCCAGGAGACCAGCACAGAGCCAGCCTGGTGTAAAACCTTCCAGCATGACCAGTTCCCCTGTACAGAGCCCTTCCTGCTGCGCTGCACCACCTCCCAGCTGAGCCTAAAGCCTCCCTTGATGTACACAGGTCTAGCATCCTCCACATCGCCCAGGGAATGCACATCCTCAATGAGTAACCCACATTTGAGCTTACTGCCTCTTTTTCCTCATGGCTAAAACAGGACAAATGCTTCTTAGCTAGGCAGCTGGCTATAGGGACTGATTAGGGTAAAGTTCCTCTGAGAGATTTATTTTTAAACTGATGTCGGCCAGCTTTTTAGCTATAAAGATGGTGGAAGGTATGATCCCAAGTGCTTCTGCTGACCCAGTTTTACAGGAACAGGCACCACTCTTGTACAAAAACAGGACAGTAAAAAAGAAGTTTAAACCCCTCAATCCTGGTTTACTCTCTATCTCCAGTTCACTTTGGAACAAATCTGGATGGCAGCAGTAGCTGGCTCAGAGCAGCCTCTAGGGGAGCTAGAAGATTGTATCCAGGGGTTTTCAAAGAAGCAAGCTAGCTAAATTTTCTATATTGTATGTACCACACCAGTCTTTGTTATTGTTATGTTTAAAGCAAATTACTTGCTCATGTTGGCCCCAGCATCCTGCCCAAAGGCTCAGATGATCTACTCCTTCCAGTCCACTTTTTAAAACTGGCTCTGCTGCAACATCTTTAAAGAGAGGTACAAGTTAACGTGCAAATCTCAGATAGATGTTTTCAGCCCAGACAATTCAGGTGACAAATTGCACATTCCCTGGAATGACATCACTACGCACAAGGGGTGCTGCAGCAGGGCAGCTGACAGGGAAGGCATGCCTGGCATGCAACCACGGCTTCAGAGGGAATGGCTTCCTTGGAAAGGGGGCCCAACAGCACACAGAGCAGATAGGACCAATTAGGAGCTCACAGGGAAGGCAGGACCAAATAAAAAAGGTTGTCAGAAACCTGCAGAGGTTATGTCACCACTACACAGGCCCATTGAACTAACTCTGTCCTCTCATAAAAATTCAGCTTCTGGCCCACAGACTCTGGTACACTGTTTCATTTGCAAATTTTGCGTCGTGACTAAAACATCTATTCGTCCTCAGACTTAGGGAGGCGTTATTACAACATGAGTTTCTGTTCAATGCTCAGAAGTCTATTCCCTCCTTCTCTTGCTCTTTCCCAGGGGCAGTTGCTCATCTCTCTGCACTATGGCTCACAGCCCATACTGGAAATGGAAGGGAGATATGAGCTATTTCATGGACATTTAGTTCTTTGAAGAGTTAGCTGCACATGGGAGACAAAAATGCACACCTACAAAACAGCAGCTGTACAGCACATAAGCAACATGCATTCAAGTACACTGAGACAGTCTAAGTAATTCACATAGTGATAAAGAAGATTTTTATAGGGAAAAAAAGTACTTAGGATAAAAGGAACAAACAAAAAAGGAAATCTCCAGACAAAAAGCTTTTTCAAATTGATGAAATGATTTCAGTACAAGTTCCCCCTAAGTTCAAACCTAAATGCTTTCTCTGCAAGCACCACCAAGTACAGAAATCAAGAGACTTCTGCAAACAATATGCCCTGAAAGCAAAGCAGTCAGATAACACAAGATGAAAGTCAGCCTCCCACAAGTTTAGGGTAGACACACAATGCAGATTTATCAAATACAAAAGGAAACAAATCCTGCTGTCACAACCCCTGACTCTAGCTCAGAAATGCTTTGCACACCATTTCCACATAGATGATTAATTCTAAACCCCTTGAACTCGGAGTCCATGGCAAGCTGGATAAAGAAAACAAAAAGCATGGGACAAACCTCACTCTCAAGAAAAAAACAACGTGGTGGAAATCTTTTGCTGGAACATCTGGAGTCATCAGTGCTCCTGTTACACAGGGTGTAATGAGAGATCCTTGAACCAGCTCGGCTTGGAGCTGAGGTTTGATTAGGACGTGGCATGCTGGCAAGTGCCTTTTACCAGCTGATGCACAGTAGCTTTGCTATTGGCGACGAGCTGCAACTACCCCTCCCTCCTTCCCAAGTACCATGAGGGCACAGTCACCACCAGGACCAGTCCTGTCCTGCCCAGCCAGCAGCCATGCATACCACGTATTTTCCAAACTCTTCCTCGATGCATAGAACAGCATCTCCTTTCTGCTGACACAAAAGTAGCAGTTTGTCCACCAATATCAGGCACAGGGACTGCTCAAATGTCAGTGGGGCTTTTTTTCATAAATGGACTGTTATTTCACACCCATTAGGATAAAAGGAACAAAGCGAAATCCTGAATTATAAAAATTACAGTTAAAAAAATTGTTCAGAAGGAAACAAAAGCTTCTGTTTAAAGCTTTCCATGCCACTCTTCTCTTTCTTGCCTGCTCTGGGGTGCAGTTCCCCATCACCAGTGCAGCCCCATTGGCCACCTTGACATTCGGTTGGCACTTTCCACAACCAGAGGATTCTCATGTCAATTTATCCTTTTGTGTCCAGAAGATGCTGGACCCTCTGAGTTGTGACTGTTAACCAAACCAATTGATCCAGCTTACCTTTGGACCATTTCCCGGCTTCAAGTGATAACCAAAAACAAGTTCAAGATTCACTACTTTTTCTATGTTTTCTTCAGCTGCACCTGCAGAATCCTGCCAAAAAAAAAGGCAAAGTGAGACTCCACATCTACCACAATCCAGGAGACAGGAGCACAGCCTTTGGTGGCATAAAGGATTTGCCTTTCAGATGCTACAAGACTAGCAGGCAGCAGGAAGGAGACATCATCCTCCAAGAGGGGCCATGGCTTCTGCATGGGTTTAGGGCATGCAGTGGGTGGCATCTGGGAGATGCTGCACAATTTCTGCTCCTGGCCAAGCTGCTCTGGCACAGCATGGTGCCCCTGTGTGTATTGTGGTAGCCTCTGCCATTGGAATTGCAGCTGGCATGGCATGGCAGCAAAGCTCTGACTTTCATTTTCCCCTTCAGGGAACAGAGTTTTGCTATATGCAAATTTACTGTAAGTGGACTTCACTCTATAGTTGTGCAATAAATTATGACTAAAAAAGCTACTTCAGGCTTTGGGGTCTAGAATTGCTGATTACTTCAATGAACTAAATCAGGGAAATATTAGTTTTAGCAACCGCAAGGTTCTCAAACACTCTCTCCCTTTTGCATGGCTCTTGTTACCGATATCAGAAAACCAACAGGTTAACATAAGGGTGACTAGACATAAATCATCCTTCTTTCCTATAACATTAACAAACTGAGGAATGATGGGCTCAGTCTGGGCCAGGGGTCTGCAGTCCTTCAGTGGTGAGCAGTCAGTGGCACCAGTTTAGAGGAATGGCTCTTAAAAGTAATTTCTGATTAATGACAGCAAAGGAACTGCAACCACTAGCCTTTTAACTTAATTCCACTGGTTCCATGATAAAATCTTAGAGCCTCATTGAAAACAACTTTTATTATCTTATTACTTGTTCGGACTTGTTCTGACCCATCATTGCCATTGACCCTTTGCATTTGTTACAACTCCCTGTAGGAACTGCTGCTTTGCCCTCCCCTGAATGGGAGAAAGTTGAGACATGAGAACAATAAAATATTCATACCAACACGAGAAGCACTTCTTATATAAACAATGCAACTTGCCTTAATTAATGGTGGAAAATGAAATAGATTTAGGTAGTCATGGGTTAACTTCTCGATAGGACTCTAGGAAAAAAAAAAAAAAAAAAATCAGCAAAACCAGATGGGAGTTTTTTAGTATCTCATACTGCAAATACCAACATGAAAAACAGTGGAACTTCATGCACTGTGTTTTCCACTGTGGATACATCAGGGTATGTGAGAAGAGTTTAAAACACAGCCCTGTTCTGGAAACTGTTGTGGTAGATTGGCCCCATTTTGCATTCAGAATCAGATCTGCTTAATCAGAGAAAGAGATGTTCGGGGGGTTGTTTTCATTGTTTTTATTTATGCTCAATCAACCCAGGAAGCTGAAATCATTCATTTTGGGCATTACTGACTTTATTAAGTTTCAATAATTTTCCCTGTAGGAAACGTAAATTAAATATATCAGTAATGGCATGTGGGCACGGAAAAAATGGCTGATGAGCAAAAAGGAAATAAATCTGTGTGACTTATGAAGCTAAATTTGCAGGACTAGCAATTAGGATACAAGTATCTCTTTACTAGCAAATTGTGATCTAAAATGATTGAGACCCAACAGAATTATAGATGCTGCTTTTAGAGAAACCCTTTTCCAAAGCTGCCAGAAAACTGAACTCCTCTCCTGTGGCTATTGTATTAATGCCATTACTGCTGTCTGATCATTTTCCAGACCATGATTTTCTTAATTCATTACAAACATCAGATATTTAAAACACTGTGAAACAGAGCTTTAAGAAGCTTTGAAAGGGCTTCAGAAAGAAACCTGGCTGTCAATCAGCTTTAAAGTTATCCAACAGAGTTTTGTTAGGCCAAGTATGCTTTACACTATAAATGACATAAAAGTTAAGAAGTTCAGAGATTTCAGTTTAAATAACTGTTTTAGTATCTGCTTCTCCCTCAGCTAAAGAGAACTCTCTGAATATACCCAAGCATTCTGCTGGGCCCTCCTAGGTGAATCTGTAGCAGAACTGCCAGTCTAGCTCACAGGAAAACCAAGAACTACAGAGGATATAAAGACCACAGCACATTTTCACACCTCGTAAGATGCTCAGGTTGCATTGAGTTCTGGGTCGATATGAACCTGTAATTGTTTATTTGAGACATCAAATATGTTCTCTATGTAGCTTTGTCACTTTTTTTGTTTATACTACTGAAAACTCAGACTGCTTCTTAATATTCACAGTAAAACCTACTGCAACATTCAATATATGCTGATGATACCTTTAAATGGATGATGTGTCCTCTGGAAACAATTCCCATGTCCTTTAAATCCTCTTCTTCTAGAAGAAGCAATTGTTTCCCAGTGATATGATGTTCCTTAAACAAGCTAGCATAGATACTCATTTCACCAGAAGCATCGCCTTAAGATAAAAGAGGTTACTCAGAAATCCAAAGGGCACTTTATTGGAGGAGGAAAAAATGAACAAAAAAATGTTCATATATGTGACTATGAAAGTACATATGAATAGCTTTTACCTTTTCTAGTAAGTTGTTGCATCCAGAAAAACTGCAAAGAAAGAGGAATCAATCTTGAAGTTCACATACCAAAATTTGGTATTACAGTTATTTGGAGTCTACAAGTACATTCTTTTTTAAAACAAAATCTAAAAATCTTTCTCACTTTGGGTTAAAGGACTCAAGATTCACCAATGCAGGTGATTACTTCTACTTAGCTTTTCAAAACTGCCTTCCATTTTGCAGCCACCTTCCTCAGTTTATTGTCATGAAGAAAAGAAACGACCAAAGCAGCAGCTGAGCGATGTCATGTGCCAAAAGGCCTGAAGTGAAGGACCCGGGGCTATTGTGGCTTTTGCACTGGTTTTCCAGACAGTCTTTCAGTAACCATCAGCTACACAACCCCGTGATGCACCGCACACAAAGAGAGTGCTGGATAGGACATCAAAATCATTATGACACATCACTATGACAGAGATAAATAAATCACTGATGGGTCTTATTTAGCCTTTTAATCCAACAAAAAGGTAAAAAAGACTCAATGCCATTATTTTATATGAAGGATAGATTACACATGCCTTAAAACCTCCTTCACTTTCTTTCAGTTAATTTCAGTCTGGGTGGCACACAGTGGGATAAAACCTTCAAAACTGTTTCGCCCTGTCCAGGATCAGGTCTTTGGGCACTTCCACATCCCTCAAATGGTGACTCAGGAATGCCCTCCTGGCTGCTGACAGCTCCCATTATTTTCTGGACTTTGGAGAATGTGGCTGTTTTATGATGATAACTCAAGTCCTTAATTTACTTACGGTCATTTTAAACCCTTCCTAGGACACAAGTTTCACCAAAAAAAACAACAGTAAAATCTCACCTGGATGTTCTGATCCGGCCTTCCCTCCCTCCGTACCCACTGTAATATGCTAAGAGAGCTCCAGCAGCACGATGCTTGCCCCTTTAACACAAAATACTCACCACATCTTCTTCGGTCCATGCACAAATATCAAAGGAGGGCAGCAACTGTGTGAGAGATACGAATTGAAAAGAAAGCCATCTGACCATCTTTATCCCCTCCACCCAAATTTTACTCTGGTGGCTGATTTTATTCTGTTCCTTTTTCCCTGCAAAGTATAGGATTTAGGCTGTGACTCATATTGACATACGAAACCACTAGATTCACACTGATCGTGGGCTGGCTCCAACAGCATGTTGTCAGTGTTAAATCAATCCCACCACTCTATGCCGATAAAATTACCAGCAGATCCCCAACAGAAACAACTTAGGAAGTAAAAGTAAACTGTTTGATGGCAAGAGACTCTCTAGCTGCCTCTCCTCCTGGCTCTTGACACTTTGGAAGGCTTTTGCTTTTATGATTTCTGCAATGAAAATAATGCTGTGGTTATGACCTCCTCCCAAATGATGGATATTTTCTACAAAAGGAAGGAAAACTGTCACTGGACAGCAATGAAAGCAGAATTTGGAGTCTGGCCTCTACAGCTAGTCTTCTTGTCCATGTAACAGACAAGTCTCTCTTGGTTTCTGCCAACACTTTTTAACTGCTCCCCTAAGGCCAGGGGAGTGCAGCAGTTCCCAGCCTCCTCCAACCCTGGATGCAAAACGGTGTTAGCTCTTGAAGCACTAGTAAACCACGGAGGATGCACAGGGGAACAGCTGCACTGAACGAAATTCTGGGATGATTTGAAAACTGACAGAGGAGAAGATGTCACTGTACTAGTGATTGCCATTTTACCCGTTCAAGCACATAGTATCCCAAGCTTCAGCTTCTTGGCATTTTTATCCAGCTTAAAGAGTTAACATTAATTGTTGTATATCCGTATTTGGACAGTCTCCCAGAAGCTCAATACCATGATGTAGTTGCAATTTCTTTGATGTAGGTATCAGTGATTTGCGAGAGACTCAGCTCTGTTACCAGCAGCCCCCGTGGCTTTGTTCCTTGCTCCAGAGAGCTCTGCCATCCCTGAGCCCCCCAGCCTCCACCCACAAGCCAAGCACGCCCCCTCGGCAGGCACTCACTCCTGCCCACCTCCAGCTGAATACTGAGCCCCAGGACAGAGTTGCTCCTTAGGTGCCTTCCTGGCATTTCCTGAGCACTTCCCTGGCTCTCCAGGCATGACACCAGGGTCTAGTGTAATCTGCTCACAACTTTCAGCCATCACTGTAAAACAGCCTTCGCAGCACCCCTGTGAAACTCCCACTGAAGGACTTGTGATTGCCCAACATCCCTTGACTTCTGCCTCCGTATCTATCGACTTTTTGCTGCCCACCCCACTTAGAGGACTTTTCAGATCGTCTTCCTCTTCCTCCACCAATGTCTCACTCAGATCTTGCTGGGCACAAACAATTCATGAGACCAGCTGAAGCCAGCTCTGCACAGAGGATCTAGCGGATCCTCAGACCCACCCCTTTGTCCACTGTTTCCCCAAAGGGGACAGAGCCAAAGGCATCAGGGTGAACTGGCAGAAGGCGAGATGTACCTGCCTGACAAAAATTAGACCTTCCTGACTACTACACCACACTTGCAACCAATCTTCTCAGCCTACCTGCTGTCAGGCATTCCCTGTGCTGACAGCAACCCGCAGCCTGGTAGGATGCTGTGGGGCAAAAGTAATGCTGGGGGAAACACCTAAGCACAAGGAAGTGCAAGTGGCAATCATGAACACCCTCACTGTGTTGTGCCTTTTGTAGGTACTTATAGTCAAACCAGCTGGTGCTGCAGGAAGAGCCTGGTACAGTAACTTGTACAACCGAACCATTTAATGCAGAAGTCCAATATTACATTTTTAGTTGTACAGTGGATTTTTTCAGCTTTCTCCCTGTTTAAATACAACCAGTGGCAGAATATGTTCTGCATTATTTCATTTTTTTTTTAATAGAATAAAGGGGAAATGTCACATAGTGAGTAATAGAAAAACATGACTTAAACCAGCAGACAATAAGGAACGTTTTGAAACACCAGCATTGTACACAGTGACACAGATGCAAAAAATTTACTGTCAAAATGTTTATTGCAAAATAGAAGATTGGAACAAAGAGAAGCAAAGGAAAAGTTCACATCAAAAGAAAGTTTATGACACCAATTGAGGAAATTGAATACATTGCATGATTTCTTTTTGTTTGTTAGCTTTGGTTTTACACTGGAAAATCAAATCCACAGTGTGAATAAAACAAGACATGATATGTCAAGTGCAATAAAGAGAATAACTGACACTGCAAGGTTTTACCACACAGAAGTGTAACATTGCATGTTCCACACAAATGATATAATCAGTTTACAGCACAAGAGTCTTGGCACAGGCATTGCGCTCAGCTTTGCTTTTTCAGAAGGGAAAATGAAATTTTCTAACACTGTGAAAATATTTTCTATTCAGATTCCATCAGTTCAAACTTGAAGTGTAAGTAGCATCGACTCCTACTATTCAGTACAAAACTTCTTCAGTAGTGCAAAAGCAAGAAATGCAGTGGACTATATCTGACTTTAAAGGCATATGAATATTTAGCACACAATATAAAATGTTTAAAGAAAGTTGTTGGTTCTACAGTTTTAAAATTAAATCTTCACACATCAGAAATCCCTGTGCAGATTTTACAGTGTACACTAAGTCGAAGTCTGGAGGAAAGGGGAAAGGTCCCTCCTCCAGATTCCTACCAGTGCATTTTAAGGGCTGTGAAAATTACTATATGGACTTACTTTTCCTACCTGAACGTTCTACCCAGGACTGTAGTTAAAACCTCCGTCAAGTTAGAGGTCTTCTTAAAAACCTGTAAAAGCTGCCTGATTACAGAAAAGGAACTACAGCACTAAAGACACACAGTAACACTGCTGAATACTTAACAGCTATATGCACACCCAGGATTTATTGCTACTGCTGAGAGCAACACCAATCATTATTGTATCAGATATTTAAATCAGAATACACACTCTAAAACCCAGAAGAAAAGGGAATCAACATCTAAGAAAACCTCTGGAACGATAAACAAATGACAAGTCAAGAACATGACTGAACAACAAGAAGCTGCGCCAGATGTCACCTCCAGGAAGCCCTTCCCATCTAGAGGGGACAAGCTCCACGTCAGGTAGCATACACCTGGCTGGGGACGCAGCACACCTAAACGCTGTATCTTAAGACACTTGCTACCCCGAGGAATTAGTGGTGTCATCATCACAAAAATTACTAGATCAAAAGTTTTCCTCCATTAAGTCCCCTTCCCATTTTTTTCTCCACTGCTGAAGGAAAAGAAAGGGATTTGGGAGTTGGGCATCCTGTCTTGGTCCCAGCTGACCCCGCTTTCTTAAGTAAGCCAAAAGTCAGCTCTTCCCATTCTTCTTTCAAGCCATTTACCCTCCTAAGTCAATGCTGGTATTACAGCAGCTGGGTAAAAATGAGAAGTTCAGGCCTAGTTCTTACCTTTACCTTCCATCACATGCAGGCATATCATTTTACTTCAAATACCTCCAGGGGTTTATGGAAGGTAGAGAAAACTGGGAACCCAAAAGGCCTGGCAGGCCCTAACGAGCTGAGAGGTGTACAAGGCACAGGAAAGCTTTTGGTGGTTTGCTCACAGCCCAGAGCAGCCAGAGAAACACCTTCTGGGTTTGGTTAATGCTTTCATAAGCTGACACACTATCTGGCTTTGGACTGTTCTGGAGATTCATACAACCTGGTGATGATACAGGTAGAAGGAGGACTGGGATACACTGCAGATGAAAATCAGTGCAGAGGATTAAATACTCTGCAACCTTCATACCTGCCCACCAGAGCCACTTTCAAAGCCCTTATCTAGTGAAAAGCATTTCAGAGACAGAAACAACACAGCTTGATTCTCACACACGATTTTTGGCTTGTAAACTGAAGACATTTGGCATGAAAGTCATCACAGGAAAGTAAAAATGCAATCAATACCACTACTTTTTTAGTAAGCACAGCCAATATCCTAAGTATAACCCTATGTCAGGGGAACTGCATCAGAAGAGTTTGTCATATGTTATCTACAATTCAGAGACCACCTTTGCTACCTTGAAAGCATGGGGAAGTTTTACAAGGGTTTAATTTTTCCCTTAATATAGCTTAATTTGTTTTGACAAATAACATGGGGAAAGAAAAGCAAAGAGGAAAAAAATCCATCTTTGTTTCATTTAAAAATACTGAAACTAAGTACAGAGTAGAAATTCCTACAAGCATGCTACCAAATTCTGATGGTATTTTGCTGACATAAGTTACGCACCTGGGTAAGCACAAAACTTTGAAGACAGACTTAAACTGTGTGGTTTTGCAACTATGAAACCCTGTGTCATACTATTTTTATTTCTGTAAAGATTAAAGAGTGGATTTACAAATTCAGTTAAAAGGCATACAACAGAAATGTGCATGAAGTGTTCTGAGATTGTCAAACACCAAAAAAGTGCAAAATCTGCCAGGGACAGATTTTTTGTGCTTTTTGAATCCTAAATTGTACTGAACCAAATTTCATTTTCAGTTGTACAACCCTACACTGCTTATGCGGTACAGTAATTTATGCACAATGACACACATCTTAAAATCTAAAGTGCACATATTACATTACACAAATCCATCAAATTTTGCTGGGTGCAAAGTGGCAGTTACAAAAATAGTAACATTGCTGTGGGTGCTAGCAGACATAGACTTACAAAAATAGTACAAATCTGCACTGAAAACAGCCTTTTTGTTCTTATTTCCATTTCATACTTTGCCCTTTCATGTCCCTTTTTCTCCCTAAAATCAGGTTGCTTTGATGGACCTAAGAAGCCACTCCTACCTGTGCTGAAGGAGCAAGTTTCTCCTTGGGATACTCCATAAATTTACTGCATCATTTAAAGTACAATTTCGTTATGAAAAAACCTTTCAGATACAAGAGGGTTATAACTGCAAGTCAACAGATTTGTAACTGTTTGGAAGAACGTTAAATTACATCCCACAAGAAGTTAAGACCATCTTGGAGGGTCTAATCCTGTGCAAACTGACTGGAGTAGGCAAGTTTGAAGCACAGCACTTGTTGCCTTGCAGGTTACCGGACCAGTGCTGATGCTTGAGGATAAAACAATTCTCTCTGTTGATCCAAAGAGGTGCCCACTCTAGAAAAACCCCTTCAAAGAACTTTCTGTTTTGTTGAGTGAACATGTAATGATTTGAGGTCTGCTGTTATCTAATGTATCCATTTTTCTCTTAAGCTATCCACAAAACACTCACCATAATATGTAGGTTAGAGCTGTGTAACAGGCAAGCCTATAATTAAAGAAGCCACTCAAAACCAGAAGTTTTCATAAAAGAAACCCTTCCAGTAATTGAGAATGGAATTTTGATGGCCTATTTCCACTACCACTGAACTGCACAGTAACATTTTTCTTTTGAAATGATGCCCTTCTTCCTTGGGGAAATATTTTACATCTTGCTTTCTAACTTGCATCTGTGTTCACACTGGCTTCCCTCCCTCCTTCTGCATCACCACTAAAGGGATCATCAGGAGAAACGTCCTCACTGCTCTCAACGTAAGTGCCTGGCAGGCAATTATTGCAGCAGATTGTTACACACCGAGTTTTACAGTAAGCTGTAACAGCAGTGGCAATACTTTAAAAGTGATTTAGCTGCAAAAAACAGGTATGCAGAGACTAGTAAATATTCCTCACACTACTGCCATCACAGAGAATTTCACATAAGCCACAGTAGTAAGGCCCAAGCTGA
Organism: Oxyruncus cristatus; assembly: GCA_013399855.1. Classification (NCBI taxonomy): domain Eukaryota; kingdom Metazoa; phylum Chordata; class Aves; order Passeriformes; family Cotingidae; genus Oxyruncus; species Oxyruncus cristatus. The sequence goes on along the minus strand of VXAY01000371.1, from coordinate 2,488,970 downwards.
AATGTCAGTCTTCTCTTTGTCCTTACCTAAGGGTAGCACACAGTTCAGGAGACGCAACAGAATCAAAATTTACAAACACAGATTTTTGCTCTCAGGTACAAGAATAAGTCCATCAAAGTTAATGAGGCTTCCTGCATTTACATCAACATAGCTGAAAATTAGCTTCTAGATCACAATATCTGATAATAGATGCAGAGGTCTGATTGCAGTTTGCTTTGCTAGAGTGAATTATATACACATGCACATACACGTGAGGGGAAAAAGAACATTTATACAAATCATCTACTAATAGGGATTATCTGGATTCTGCTGCTATTCAGTTTTGAAACTGTATTTAACTAACCCCTCTCTTCCCCCCAAGCGTCTCTCTTCCTAGAAACCTATTTGTGACTTCCCACAATGCTACCTTGAAAAAGGGCTTTAAATTAGAAACACAGCAAACCCCTTCACTGCAACAGTAAGAAAGGATGGATTAGCAAATCTGGAAGTGCAAGTACATGCACATGACTGACAACTGAAGGGGTAAGGGAAATGACAAGAAACACAAAAGAAAAATTTGAAGTACATTGGTAGCATTAAAGGCATTGAAGTTTCTCCCAGTGTTTTCAGATCTTAAGTTTATCAAGCCATAGTTTCTGTAATCAGGCATCAAGAATTATAGATATAATCATGGTTCTTAAAATAATAATAATAATCTCCATTAGTTTGGAAAGTTTAGTTCCAAATTTCATCAAAGCAGAAATAAGTCAGCACAATCTAAACAAAAACAACATGTCTTTCTACACACAAACATGCTCAGCCTGGAAAATATCTCACTTTTTTTTGGTTTTGTTTTTTTGTTGTTCTTTTACAGGATTTAAACAGACCAAACTGACAGGATTCTTGTTCTAAAACTTTATTGTTTTGTTTTGCTAAAACAATTTCAGGGTTAACTATAACTTATTTCATTCACTGCTATCATCTGTGTCGTCAAAATCATCATCATCATCTGACCAGTCGAATTCACTGAAACCCAAAGCCATGTTGATTTTCTTCCCTTTTCTCATAGAGGTGGTTTTAGAAGAATTCTTTTTGGCTTGCATGTTTATCTGCATTCCAGAATGCAGGACAGATCCTGCTTGGTTCAGAGAGAAGATATCCCCAAAGCCCGTCATCATCAAGGCCTTCAGACTTTGGTTCATGCCAGCTACCTCCCCGTTACTTGTTGCTGTGATCTGACAAGACATCTCTGCACTGTTTGACTCCTCTGTTTTAGATTCAAAGTAAGACTCCTGAGACATTCTTGCAGCAAGAGGTAAGAAAAACTATTTAAAGGAGGAAAGGACAGAGCAAAAGTGAAAGTTAGAACCAATTCAAAAATCAAGGAAAAAGTCACCAATATTAGTTGGCAATCAACAGAAAGCATATGATTAGTGAATTTAAACATGGAGATAGGATTCATTAAAACAGCATCCTTCTGGGGTCATCGTTCTTAAATCAAAGTGCAAAATCACTGAATGGCATGGCAAGAACCACAGGTAGCAGAGCTCTCATTACAAAAGAAGGTTCAAACTCTTCAATCCTTCATTTTGTACAGTGCAAACCAGAATGTGACAGTTCCCAGCCAGGTGGGAACTCCCAACTTGGGGCTCTCAAGACAATGTGGATAAAACAGAAGTCTGAGTGAGTTGCTTAATTAAACCTTTCAGGATTGAAGAATAAATCACGTTAAGATCAGAGAACCCAAACAAGCTCCCAGTTTGGTGCAGAAGTAGCAGCCCCCAAATATCAGAAATAAAAGCAGCAGCAGACTGGTTTTGAGTGTATGCTCAAAAGGAGAGAAAGGGGTCGGTCGCCCTGCAATGGTCTCAATTAGAAATGAGCCTCTGACCAAAGCAAAGGACAATGGAATCTGCCTCTAGGCTGCACTAGCACCTTTTGCAAGCTGTCCCAGGGATGATCAGGCAGGGGAAGAGGGGCTGCTTTAGGCTGGCTCTTCAGCTTAGTTTTTCAGTGATATCAATAGCTATCTGCTATTTGTACATCGCATTAGATCTCTACTGATATAACCTTCCCCGACAGATAACGGTATTCTCCTGACCCAGTCTGTTTGTAATAACAAATGAAATGTGCTCTCTAAATAATGATTATTGCCTCTTCAGAGTGGCCAGCCTAGTAACCTCTGTGACAGGCTTGCCTGTGCTCCACAGGGAGTAAAGACTCAGAATTTCATCCTAAACTAAACTACCTACTAAAACAACAGCAAAGGAGCGGTGTGTGAACACCTGAACTGGCCTTTCTTTCCAAAGTTGTTTGCAAAAACTACCTGGCCAAAATTTATCGGTTATTTACATTTTTTTTAACCTAATGGGAAAACTGACCAAAGAGTCAATGGCAGTTGGTCACAACAAGTTAAAAGGGTAATTATGGTGATGCCCTGGTCTGTAACACAAGAGGCTTCATGGCCAGGATGCTCAAAGACTGCCCATTTCTGGGTAAAACCACTTACACTGACTAATCGTCTATCATTAAAAAAGACTATATCTCTCTTTTGTTCCTCTCAAGTTTCCCCTACTTACACAGGCTTTCTATTTGCGTTGTGGTTAACAAAAATTAGTGATCAGAGCTTAAGAAACAAAAATAAAACTAAGAAGTTGGGGAAATGGGGTGCCCTAAATAGCCTTCATGCATCTTATGGTTAAGTGATGAAAGAACCAGCAGCTAAGCTTCTGTATACCCGGCTGTACAAAAAAACCCCAATTACACCATCACCAGAGCACTAGTTGGATCAAGGACACCAAAAGCTCCCATGACAAAAAGAAGTAATGTTTTAAAAACAAGATCTAGCCACATCACACACGATTCCTTGCCAGGTAGTTATAGTCACTTTAGATCCTTAGAAGAGCTTGCCCTGATATATGGGAAGGAATCCCATATTTAAAAAAAAAAAAAAAAAAAATCAACAAAGCTGCAAATCAGCTTTCAACTCAAACACATTTCTGGGTCGTTTACTGTTCAATGTCTGACAGTGGGTAAGCTGTGAATGGCCACAACTGTGGCTAATTTTGCAAGTTATAATCACTTCCTCCATATTTTGCCATCTCGTTAGCTGAAGAACTTAAAAAGCTCTTTGGGACAGGACATGCCTTTGGTGTCACATTTCATAGGATGACTATCATGAAGAGAAAATGAGAGATGGCTGGGATCCACCAATCTCTGTAAATTCCACTGTTCTTAAGTGACCACCTGCAGGTACAGGGCACACCACAGGTGAGTATCTGGATTTCATGTCTTGCTCACTGTCTTCCTCTAAATAAGAAGTTCAGCTTAGCTACATAACCCTGTCTCCTAAAAGTCAGGTCCTCTTTCTAAAGAAGTCTCCCATTTCACTGCAGCTATGGATATATTTTACTCCTCCAAAAGGCTCCAGATTCCCTTGTGCTGGAGGCTCTTGGAGATCTGCACAAAGGAATATGCAGAGATCAGACTCAAAGGTGTCTTTGGTATAATATAAAGCAGAAACAGGCACAAAACAAGAACAGGGAGAAACACTAATTTCATAGAAGCATTTCTAAATGTTGGCCTCATCCTTCTCTCATGCTGAAGTGTGTAAAGCTATACTTTTATTCTTTAGAGCAGGAGCAGCCTGCCTCTCATAATTACGTACCACGCAGGATGAAGCTTCTACCAACCCTACAACACTGGAGAAACAAGTGGCAGAGACAGCTTTGCTGTTCTCCTTTCACTTGGTTTGAGTTTCTCCTCCTGCACACCACTGTGGGCCTCTGGTCTTTGCTGCAGAGCAAATCAAAGAGGTGACTGCAGAACGCAGAGCAGGGACAAGAGTACCAGCTAGGACACAACAAGGCCTAGTGTTGGTTAAGAACCAGGTTTATGCCTAGTGGACACCCTAAGCTGTGTCATAGTCCGGTTGCCATATCTTTACTACTGTTTTTACATTCAAGATAGTTTAAAATCAAGCACTGCAGCTCCCCACTGCAATCCTCCAGTTTGATACAACTGAGCAGAGACTGCCCGAACCAATGGAGGGAGGCAGACACTTGACTCCCAAGGATTATAGTTTGCAAACAGAATGCCCAGGGATATTTTCCAATGGTTTACAGCTATGAATTTAAAATATAGTTGTACACGTAACCAGTGCTTCATAGAACTTCATTTGCTATGGAAAAGACAATCCTGCTTCAATAAGTCATTTTTTGCCAGTACGCCAATTTTTTTCCAAAAAAAAGGCCTTTTTTAAAGCTGTTCTGTGTAACAGTTCATTTAAGATCTATAGAAAAAACAAACCTATATTTCTCTATTAGAAGAAATTGCACTTAAACGCAATAGGAGAGTTGGGTTAATGTTATGCAGAAAGATAGTTCATGCTTAGCACAATAGGCCTTAGCACAATGCTTTATTCTTTCCGGAATGCTAGCTCTAAGGGAAAAGTACAAGTCATAAGCAAGTACAGCATAAAAAACCCTAGGGCCTTGCTGGTGAAAAGGTTTGCTCATTAAGGCTGTGTCTCATGCTGTGCTCAGAACAGAGGATGGCCCACAGCTCAGTTACTGGAAGCTTGCAAGTGTTAAAGCAGGCATACAGGTATGTACTGAGAACATACAGTATCTGCACACAGGAAAACATTCATCCTTCATTATTTCATTACTGCATGTTCACAGCTGGAACATAAATGCAACTTCATTCAAACAACAGCAATAAGCTATGCCTTGAAAACAAGTCATATGTAAATGGGTCTGGCTGGAATCAAGGTTATAAGTAGGATAAAACTGCATGAGTAAAATCATATGCTACTGCGATTTCTATTTGGTATTTGCTTTGGCTAGTGCTTTAAAAACAAGCAGATATCACAGTATTTTTTTAACAACTCTGAATATGTCTTGCCATGCACTAACCCTGTGGTCCTCCCTCTTGCCAATCAGTGGTTGAAGAGCATCACATTTCATTAAGAAATTCAAGATAATGCAAGGAAGGTTTTTTTGTTCAATTTATTAATAGAAATGTAGCAATTCTAACAGCTCGTAACTGGCCAGTGAAAGTTATGTTAACTATAATTATGAACACAACCTTAAATTAACACTTCAAACTTTGACCCCCTTTCTCACAGAATGGAAATTTGCTGCTTCTCAAAGAACAGAATAAAAAGAAATCTACATGCGTTTCCTAAGATGCCTTCTGCAAGACACAAATAATTCTTACATTTACGACCAAATCCTTCATCCATTAAAGTAAACAACTTTCTAGCTGAAAAAAGAATTTACTGAATGCAAACAACTTTTAAAGTTGAGAACTCCAAATGAATCAACAGGACACTACTTAAAGTGCCCATGTCCCAATATGAACTATCAGTAACATCTGGTATCTAATGTATTAGATGATTTTTTTAAAAGGTATTGTTATCTGGAATGATGTAATAAAACAGACTTTAATTGGCCCAAAGAACCAACTACAGACAACTGCAGCACTACTTCCTTGGTATGTTTTGAGATTTACATAGACAAAGCTCCAAATACTTTCTGACACAAGACGAAAAGTTGAATTATTGTCTACTTACAGGAGTATTTGATTGTTCAGTTAACTTCTGCTCCCACATCCTCAAACGTCGCTCCCGTTCCTTTAGCTCCTGCTCTTTAAAGCTCAGATCACGCTCCAGTTTCTTTAGTCTCTCTAAGGTTGCCTCAATTTCACATCTGCACAGAGACAATTTGTTACGTCTTGTCTTTTCCTGACAGATATAAATTGTTCATAATTCCCACCTGAATGTTAATTAAATGTGAAAGGCTGAAAAGTACAATACTAACTCAAGCAGTTCATTTAATTACCAAATGCAAAGTCTTCCAGAGCTTTAAGAACAAATTGCAATGTTTATACTTGAGAACAACCATAATACCTTCAGTTGAAGAAGAGTATTTAAAAGAGTAAAATGCCATATAACAACAGTATTTTAAAAATGAAAATGCATTCTTTCCCCTCAACATCATGAAACATGACCTTATGCATAAAGAAACTGCATTAAGAACTGGTCACAGGACAATTCTTAGCAACACAATACGGGCAGTCCAAGAAGCCCATTTGCCCTGGGTTTATAACTTGGCTTTAAATACTATTTGGACTTGCACTCAAATGCACAGAAGCAGTACTGGGGGGTTTTACCCTCTTAACTTCCCGTTTCTTTACGTGCAAATGTAAGAGCAAGAATACAAACCATGATATGACCCAGCCCTGCCAATGGTTACAAACGCAAGCTTCTCAAGTTAGGAACAGTTGTGAAAAGGATTTGGTTTACTTTTCTCCACTTCTCACCACACATGCAAAGGTGTGAAAAATACGAAAAGCAGGAAACGAATGCAGTACTCTAAGAAGGTTCAGATACCATCTTTATTTGGTTTCACTGCACGTACCTCCCTTAAAGTGGTTTCTTTTGACATGCTTTCTGATGGACACTATCTTTTAAAACACATGAATTGAACCCCTCTTGGAAGAGAGCTTAACAAGCTTTGCACTACAAATACACAGGTAGAAAGGTGAAGCACTAGAAGGTGAAAAGCAACTCTTTCACCAGATTCAGACACATTTTTTGCTCATGGGAAACTAAAGAAAAAACTCCAATTTGTATCTGAGCTTGTATTTGCATTTAATGAACCGTTTCTATGCCTGTTTGGGAGATTGTGCACTGCCTGCCACCAGTGTCCTTGCTATTGCTTCAACTGGTTTTCGGAAACAGTTGTGGAAAGAGTCAATCTCAGTGTTTTGTTTTCCTCCTAGAAAAAGCAAGCTCCTAAGGAGACAGAGATCCTAAAGAGAGCTCTGGAGACAGCTATTGGGACTCTGCAAGGCCAAATACTCTGCTCAAACTTTCACATTTTTTTCCTGTGTAAACACACTGCAAAAAAAATATGCTCCTTCTGATGTTTTCAAAAAGAAAATAAAAGGACTAACAGAGTTAGCTGCCATTTCTATTCGGGGTAGGGAAAGAGAACTATTACTTTCTGTAAATCTCCTGTCTTAGCATAGAACGATTAAGCTCTTCTCCATGACCAACCTAAAAGAGTTCAGGCTCCCCATGTGGGAAAACAGCATACCCAAACAGTCTATTTAAGCAAATGAAATATAAATATTCCAAATTTTACAGATTTCTCAATTTGATAAGACATCTCTGTCAGAGAGTAATGATTACAAAGTACAGTGAAAGGATTCAGAGCTGGAATAACCAGCAAACCCTACTGCAAACTCTAGCACCAAGCTTAATTCTACTGCAAAAATCAGCCACCTGGGGGCAAAGGCATTTATCACACTTGAGTCTTGCTGAGCGAGCTGTTCGATGTGGTGGTCAGAACAAATGCCCCTCTTAATTACCATGCTTCAGATTTCAAGCAAAATTCTCTATCATATTTAGGCATGCAAAGATCAAGACTGATCTCTGTGCTGGGTAGAAAGTGGTGATAAATCCTAATAAAGAGACAATAAGGGAATAAAACAAAAAAGCACTGGACAGAAGGTCAGCAAGTGACTCTGCTCCCTACATTCATTTCCCTATCATAAACCCTTTCTGTCAGGTGCAACATACTCTATGCAATCTACTGTGGGAACTACAGAGCATTTTGAGGACAATTGCAAGTGCTTTTCTTAGTTTGTCTCCCGTCATCACCGCTACTTGCACGGAACTCTATAATTTTTAAAATATGTAAATTACATTCTCTTTTAAAATAACATTCTGAGCTAGGGAAGTCCTGGTAACAATAGTTTCCTATGCGTCAAAAGTCTATTTTGTGCTGTAATTACCTCTCTTCATTAGACAGAAACTTCTCTTATAATAAAAGGTCAGTCTGCAAAAACAGTTGCATTCTGAAAAATAATTCCACTGTATAATGAAACTGTGTAATTAAAGAGAAAGCTACCGTACATTGCCCACTTAATGAGTCTTACTCCATAAATGAAGCAGCTTGAAACATTACACATGGTAGGGCATGTGGATTTGTTTGCTTCTGTAGTTGTGCACTCTGAGTTTACTGGATTTTCTAGAATAATCTCATTCTCTGATATTGAAGAACGCATACTGTATTACTAGAAACCATAATGATAAACATTCACAGACTAAAACCAATGACTGGCATTTGTTTATATTCTTGACTTGCTACTGATACACTAATAAAAGTATCACTAATAGTCTATTTTAATCATTAGAACAGCCGCTCATGGAGAGAGGATGGAAGGCGAAATGCATTTAGTATACATGAGTAACTGCAGACAAATGTGATCTCTCACTGAACTGAAACATCATTACCTCAACAGTAATTTTTTTTCTACTGTAATAAAAGTGACTTGAGAAAGAGCTCCAAAAACATCACAGAATATGAACTTAAACATACAGCAGACCTGTGCAACTCAGGCATAAGACAGTGTCCCTATTCAATTAAATAATAAAAATGTGCAGAACACTTAGGAAATACAATATTGAAATATTTTAAGAAAATCATAGAACAAGCAGATCAAAATATATTATTAACATAATCAGGACCAGAGAATGCTTCAAATAAAACCACATTATAGATAGGTCAAAGTGTCATTTATGTTATAAACTCCACCAGTCAAGTATAGACTCAGCCCACTCTCAGTTTTCACATGAGCCAGTCAGTGACACTGAAGTTATTTTCCTGTTAAGGATACAGTTTGTGCATGTCTATACAGAAAGAACTTAATCTTTCCTTTCTTTAAGAGTGGGAAAAAATGTAATCCAGCTTGTCTGAGCTTTGATTTGCTTTGTTAAGTGCAGTATCCTTGTGAAAGTGCAGTATCTGGATCACTAATTCAGAGGTCCCTCAAAGGAACAAGCATAACCTTTGCTTTTCGCAAGCCCACCCTTCTCCAGGGTTCTGATAGCCAGGCTTCATTAAAATTCCCTATTTTGTGGTAACACATCTCATTCTTTCCCTATTGCTGGTTCCACTATCTCTTTGCAAATCACTGTGGGATAAAAAAACATGAAAGAAAAAAAAGAAGCAATGAACGAAAGATTTTTCAGTGTAGAAGTTAAAACATGTTAACTTTGGTGCAATTGTTTTTAGAAACAGTCTTTGTCTGTTTTAGTTTATCACTTTATGCATCTTTCATCTACTTCAGGTGGCATATTTTTTGCATACTTTCTGTTAATTTTACTTAACACTCATGAATGCCTCCATACAGACACGGCTTTCACATCAGGGAAGGCAGCCATTACCAGAATTTGGGTTGGAGAACAGCCCTCTTACCCAGCTTCCAAACAACTCCCCACACAACTTGTGCTCTTTTTCTGCACTTCGTGTTTTCATTTCAGCTTAATTCAGAAATCATCTTTGCTTTCAGGAAAATCATGTCCCATCAGGAATTTGTATTTTCTCTCTCATATTTCCTTGTCTCCAAGTTGTTTATTTTCCCAGAAAAATTGCCAAATTTATCTTTAACACAAGTCCCCATGGTAAGAAGTTTTTCTGTTACTTCATAATGCCGAAGAGCTTTTTGTTTCTACATTGGTTTTCATTAACACCTTTTCAGACATTCCCTATCTGAGTACATTAGATGCATCAAAGTAATATTTGCAAGAACCACCTAGGCCACCTGTGTCACACCCTAAGAAACAAACTCATTAAGTAAAAGAAGGTTGTTACCAAGTGTCAGCTAGCACAGCTTTCATTCTGCTATATTGGCAAGATTTAAGTAATTTGCTTTTCCTACGGGCATTTGGGTACTTGCTCCTCTTTTAAATAAGTATTTTTACTATGTAGGGGTGTATAGGAAGCCCCTCACTGGCAGTATTTTTCTTCCAACCCTGCTTGTATTCTGTCTGCTATCAAAACCACAATACGATGCCCAGAGTCTGCATAAACAACGGTGACCATGAAATAAGTTTTTTTTCTTGAAATATCCGACTTTTGTCCCAAGCCTTAGAGCATGGATTTGGGGGAAAGAGGGCATACTAATAACGCAGTAAGAGCACCGCCACAGACAAAACCATTGGCAAACACTCGAGAGCCGAGTTTTGGTAAGAGGGCACCCTGAACACTGCTCTCGGGGGCTGCGGAGGAGCCCGCTCCAGGGGGAGTCCCGCAGCGCGGGAGCTGGGGCAGGGCGCGGGGCAGGGCGCGGGGCAGGGCGC
>VXAY01000371.1:2426120-2478722 GCA_013399855.1 Oxyruncus cristatus | reverse complement strand
GCGGCGCTGCCGCCAGCAGATGGCGCGGTGCCGCCGCCGGCCGTCCCGGGCCGCGGTGCCGCCGCCGGCGCTGCTGAGTCAGGGCAGGACCGGCCCCGGCCCGGGCTATTTATACCCCGCCATGTGACCGGGGGCGTCCCATCGCCAGCTCAGTTTTTCCACTCGCCCCACTAAAACTCTACGTCTTGCCTTTCCTTGGAAGGCAGCGGAGGAAACGTGGGATGCCGGCTTGACACAAGCCCCATATCCATGTGCTCTTCCCCATCCTCCACTCAGCCCGGGTTTCTTCGATGCCCGCAGGCTGGGAATCTTTCAGTATTTCTGCTCCCTGCTTGTTTGGCACAGGGCCAACGCTTCTTAATATAGACTGAGGCATGATCATCTGCAAAACTCTTCTGCCTGTGCAGATCTGCTTTCAATTTTCTTTCCCAAACAGAAGGCTGTACTGTGAAGCAGCGAGTTTTCTACCCCACAAATAAGCTTTGGGGACAGGTTTCCGAAGTTTTGGCATATACCAAAAAAGAGGCTGGAAGTTTAGCTGTAAAACTGTCATGCAATAAAATTTTTCAAAGCTCATCTCCATTTATAATCACTTAACAATTACAATCAGCAATAGCTAAAATCACATGCTCAAGCAATGCTGGGGCACCATGCAAAATCAGGGCTGGCCTGAGCATATGCTGGATGCATGGACACACAGTCAATACAAGGGAGAGAATGCATAAAAAATGGCAGAACACATATGAGTGAGGACAAATAGAGGCTTGACTTGAAAGGGGCTTTTTATGCCCTGTATCTTTTTTTGGTCTTAATATTAACATCACTTTCTATGAAAATTGCATCAATCATACATATATCCGAGTTCTTTTGCCCCCACACTATTGAATGGAAACCCATAATTGGTTTTAAGATGTGAATCACAAAACCATAAATATCATGATACCTAAACCAGTGTAGTAATAAATAGAGGGTACAGCTAAGTGCATTGGCTCCTAATACAAGTTTCGCAACATTCCAGGCATTCCTGAAAAACAACAAGGTAAGTTACATTCTAAAAATACCTCAGGCACACATATTTGCTGCCATACATCATCACAGTCTGATGTCTTTCTGAAACGCTCATACCATTTAAATGTAAAACCACACCATTTCATCCTGGGAGGAAGGAAACTTACCTCCACTCCGCCTTGTTATGCAGGAATGAGTTACACTGGTCTGGAAGGCTGCTGTCATTTGACATAGATTCCAGGATTGAAATGATCTGCTTGAAAGATGGCCTTTTCTGAAGACAAAGGAAAACCAAAACAAAACAGAGCATTTGCACTCATATACAACTACTAAAAATATCTGCAGGAACTTTTCAACTGAAAACCCACAAGCAACAGAAATTCCAATGCTCCTTTCTGAACACATCAATCCTACAAGAGGACTGCAAGTTTGTAAACTTTTTTTTTTTTTTTTTCTCCCATTGAAGAAAACATCAGTTTGGGAAGAGTCACTAGGCTAGTAGGACTCGAGCTGTAGCTTATCCTCCGGTGTCTACCAGTAAAACACTATTAAAACAACATCTAGATTCTCAATTCTAAAGTTTTTCTCAAGCTAAGAAGGAAAATACTGCCAAATACAGAAGGCTGGACCCATTAGCAACTGGTAATTAGAGAGATGGCCTTTTACAGGTACTAACACAAACTCTTCAGTGTGTGAACAAGCTATTTAGCTGCCCATCAAAAACGATTTTCTGGCTGCAGTTCCCCTCTTGCAGAGGAGAGATTTTTCAGAAAAACCTCTCACTTTAGCTACCACAGAGCAGCCAGAGAAGAAGTGAAGTTTGAGGCTAGGTAAGGATGCCTCACCTGGCAGCTAAGCTCGTATCAGCGGTGTCTGTGCTCTTCTATCCTGGGCTCATTTACTGAACTTTCTGTTCGGGGCTCTCCATCCAGCACCCACTGTGCTCACTAATCACAAAGAGCAGTTAAAACTTTTCTGTATTTTCTACTTTCCCCTTAGTCCCAAGGGGAAGCTATGAAGTAGGATAATAACTGAAAACTGAAAAAGCCAGAGTTAAATGTGTTTCTTGAAAGAGTGCTAACTCCATTAGTCTGTTTGACAGACCCCAGACAAGGTTGAGACAAAAGGTTGAAACAAAATGTAGATACATAATAAGGGGATGATGCACATTCTTTCTCTATCGCGCCTTTAATTATACCATTTCTGCTAAAATTACAGATGCCGCAATTAAAACGTGCATTTTAATTTGGGAGCACAAAAACAATTAGGAACAATGCTGAGGTGTCTCTCTCAGGAAGATCCAAGTCATTTCCACATTATGAAAGACAGACAATTTCTTTATTTTAAATGTCAAACAGCATGAAGAAGTGTCAAATGCATAACAAAAAAAAAAGACAAGCTCTCTTATACTGTAATGCTGCACTATTCGGCTGTAACTGGAGGCTTTGTCTGTCATTTTTTGGTCCATCTCCACGATTTCAGGCAATGGGCAGCTGAATGAGCTACACAGCTTTTTTTGCAACAGACACACTTGCCCCAGCCTCCCATGTGCTTATGCAATTTGGCCCCCAGCCCAGCATCCATGGAGCAGCAACGTGGGCACGCGTGGCAACAGGTGCCTGTTCACCAGCACTTGTTGACCTGGAAACCCAGCAGGGACACCCTGCCTTTACAGGCAGCTGGAGGAGGCAGCAGTCCTCCCCTCCACATGCGTTATGCTGCTGGACCCAACACAGCTGGGCAGATCCTCTCAACACACCCTGGAAGAGCCCAAACCTCCCCAGTCAGGGAGTGTGCGGCACTGGGAGTCCAGAGCACAAAATCCATCCCTGGCACCAACAAGGATGACAACTCCAGTGCAGTTTTGCAGCAGAAGAACCTTCCAACTGCCCTCACACCCTTATTGTTGCTACAGCTGCATCCCTTGTAACCACATGGTTACAAGACACAAACTGTTGAGGTGATTCAAGAGCCTCCCAGATGATGAGGAAGCTGCCAGATCGTGGCTCCCCACCAATACACCAGGGTGCTGCTATTGCTACGCCCTGCCTAACTGACTGGCAGGTGCATAATGTGCCTGAACTAAACTAATCCTATTTTCAGGAAAAGACCGAGGGCAAACATCCCCATGCTGCATTACTTACAACATTTTATGGCTTATTCGGGATTATTTTACAAAACATTTTTGTAAGTTTTGCTTGCTCCCTTTTTTTCAGGAGTATCCTGGGAAGTACAGGACAGGGCTAACACTAAGTGAGCACACTCAGCACTATCGTCGAGCCTGCCTGCACTAACTGGAGTGGAGATAATGACAGAGTACAGTGCTTTAACTAAGGGTGAGCAAAAGGACCAACCAACTGATTTGGGAGGAGCAGCAACACACATTTGGTGGGTCCTACGCTACAGGCAAAGGAGCTGCTGAGCTGTGCAACTAGAGCTGGAACAATTGCAGAGTCACACAGTACTGTCAAAGCTTGTACATCTCTGGCTGTGCAATATCTGTGAAAAGCCAGCAGCTACCCTGCCAGCTTTGCAGCTGCCAGATTTACAGGTACCAGCTTTCTGTGGAGACAAGCTGAGAGGAAGACAAACCGACACTGCCATGTGGGTTTTGCTGGTAGTTTCTTGCCCCTAGGAAAGGGTAATTTCAGATTTAATAAATGCACTCTAAGTACAGAGTGGTTAAAACTGGCAAGAAGTGATTTGTGAAATTGGGAGCCTGAGCTGAGAATCTTTAAAAAAAAAAAAAAAGTCTTATTTTTGGTGGATAACTGCTTAGTACTTTCTAGAAAGTCCTTACAAAAGATTCTTAAAATATCAAGGCATGAGTCGCCTTTGAAAACTGTTTCCCTTTATATCTGTGATGCCTCATACTGAAATCTTTAAAATACATGCCCCTCTAGAAATAATTCTGGCTAATATTTTCATTGTTTCCTTCCACTCAGTATTTCTTACTGAATAGGTCTGCATAAAACCAGAATATTTAATCCATATGACTTTCATTTCTTGCTTCCTCTCTGTTCCCAGGTTTCTGATTTCCATTAAAATACTCAGTAATTTATAAACATCTTTGATATGGGGATAAACTGAAGGAATAGATAAAATGAGAAAGAATTATTCACCTGTGTTTCCAAAGCAAGTAACCCCAGTAAACAAAGGCACCAGTAATGAGCAATCTTGTTTCTACAATCTAGTACCCAAGCAAAAGCAACTTGTTTGGTAGAAATTTTAACATGTGAACTGTTTATTTCTAGTAGCAGTTTAAGCTGCATAAAGACTACCATTCCAAATATCATGTGAAGCAATGCACTACAGACATTTTTCTCCATGTAAGATGAAATCTGTAAGAATTCAAAGCAACATTAATAACTCTGTCCATTCCCATGAAGAAGTTATGGTGTTAGCCGTATCTGATGCTCCAGCTGCTTTGCAGCAGCTCTGCAAGTGTACTCCTTAACCCCACAGTAAATGCACATCACTCTTTTCTCAGGGTTAAGCCACCACAAGTTACCTTATGCTTTCTGTGGACTAAAAGTATGCACCTTAGCAACTGCCTTTGAGCAGCTGACATCCTCGAGCTCACCCCTGCTTGACCTTCAGTTCATGCATCAACGATCTGATTTTCTAAAGCTAATCCTGGCAAAAAGGGAATGTTACACAGAGCACTATTTCAGAGGAGCGTGCTCCATCTTTTGGCTCATGCAGGCCACACAGCCTTTTATCAAAGCATTTTGAGAGCTCTAAGTAGTGATCCTTTCCCAACACGTGACTGAATAAGTCAGTCACATGCCCAAATTGTGACCAGAGATTACTCCATTTCAGTCATGTGAACAAAGTATTTATAATTGCCTAACAGAAGAAGAGCTGAATGAAAAAAACTAGCACTGTCAGAAAAATCCCTCTCACATGAGATTCACCCTTTGCACACAACAGAGACACCTCTGAGAACAATGTTCCCAGGAGCCCCCACCCAGGTGAATTACTTAAGCAGACAGAAATCAGCCTGATGGTTAAGCATCCTTCTTTTACAACATGCAGATCCCTCCCTCCCTCTCCTTGAGAAACAGCAACACTCTTGGACACTTATGGATGTGGCTAAAGCAAGGTAGAGAGCAAGTTGATCTAGTATGTGCTACAATTACAGAAAAGAAGCCCCAGTAATTCTTATTCTGAGGCCTTTGGTAGCAATGCTGACACTTGGGAGCAGTTATTAAAGATAAGTAGTTGCCACTGAAAGTGCTCTTCAGTAATTACTGACCTACAACTTAAACAACCTACTTGTAGATTCAAAAACTCAAAGCATTTTTTCCTCCCCTTCTGTGGGGAGGATACAGGGAGTTACTAAGGGAATGACAATTAAATGTCTGTTTGCGTGGAAATCGTGTGTTGATGGATCTCCGTCTTCCAGATCCATTCTGTATGAATAGGATCTATTCTGCTTAAAAAAGAGACATCAAGAAGGGATATTTCCTTTCTCATACTATTTTTCTATGACTACTCTCTGGTGATAAAAAATTCCAGTTTAGAGAACCCAAATGCTATAATTTGTTTTGGAATTGATCTTGGTCTCTCTGAAACAGTAGCTAGCTTTCTCCTGAATTTAAAGAAACAAAGTTCTTGCTGGTGCCTTGATTTGAGAAAAAGAGCGTAATTTCCTCTGCTTAACTATCCTTCCCTGTCTCAAATATTTTCATAGGCAAAGGAAATGGATGTTAATCCCTGGTAATAAAGCTAGTATGCCCACAGGCTCTTTCCAGCCAGTTTTATGTAAAACAGGATGGTAGCAGAGTCCATTTAAAGAAGGTAACTCCCATAATCTACAAAAGCTTTTATTGTCTAAATACTCTTTTTAATTCCTTCATTCCTTCCTTGTAGCAGAAGATTAATAATAACAATGGTTTGGCTCTTTAACTTTTTATTCTGTTTTCATGGTTAAACAGTACTGCTATTATCCTA
Organism: Oxyruncus cristatus; assembly: GCA_013399855.1. Taxonomy (NCBI): domain Eukaryota; kingdom Metazoa; phylum Chordata; class Aves; order Passeriformes; family Cotingidae; genus Oxyruncus; species Oxyruncus cristatus. The sequence continues at coordinate 2,472,758 of VXAY01000371.1, read as the reverse complement.
TTATTATAGTATGGTCATTATAAAACTCATCATTCAAGTCCTAAGGGAACAGATTAGGAAAAATTTAATGTCAATTCAGAATGTGTTGCTGCTGTTCCTACCCATGTTTTATGGATTAACTTATTCTTTACTTACATTTGTGTTTTCAACACAAGGACGGCATCAAAATTGGATCTTGAAATAGGTATTTCATAAAATGATGCTCACATACATCCAAGAAAGATTAAATATTAACTATTGAAAGAAAATACTGCCATTTTTCCACTTGCTCCAGCATGGCTACATTTTTGCCATTTTACCGTATTTCCTGTCTTTAGAAGTCAGGTAAGTTAGTAGCATAGTAGCTCTTGATTAAAAGTGAGAGACAGACGTTTAGGTATAAATATATAAATCCATTAAGAAACGCCAACCCTAGCTATCTTTGTTAAGAAATGTGTTTTAACATGCATCAGTGGTGTCAGCTCAGACTTGTCCCCCATGGAAATGCTAACACACTTTGCGAAACAAGACTGGGGTTGGGGGGGTGGAGGGGAATAGAAATCAAACACACATTAAATTACCTTTGAATCAGCATCCCAACATTGCTGCATCAGTTCTGCAAAACTTCTGGGACAACTGCTTGGAATGGTTAATCTCTAATGGAAAGAGAATGTACCAGTTATTGGAAGCATTTCCCTTTAAGCTGCTACAAAGAGACTTCCTATAATAGCAACGCGATTGAAAGAATTAAAACACACTCTTTCTTTAAAACACAATATAAAAAATGAGGATTGACATATTAGAAAGAAAAATCAAAATTACTAACACTAGCAAGATGTACAATTAATTTTTAATAGACCTATAAGAAAGGAATGTAAGAAATGCACAAATGGAGTTCCTCAAGAAAGCTCAGGGAAGAACTAAAACCAAAACAAACAGCTTTTAATCCTAAAACATAATAGTTTGTGGAGGTTGCTGCATGTTATTTTAAGATGCTTGTCAAGATAGGCATAACGTACAGCCTGCCTTAATTCCTTTCTCCCACACAGATGATCTAGCTGTGCAATAATATAATCGCTTTTGACACACAAACAGCTGAAATATAGCTTGCATTAAGTGAGTTAAGAAGAGTTAGGTGAAGCTCTACATGACACGAGACGTTTCATGAGCCTGTGGCCAGAAGGATTAATGAGAACATGCAGATCTCGGAAAGCACTCCCAGAGCACAGTGAACTCATAAATATTTCCTAATGACTGAAGACAAGGAGTTGCTGGTTATAGCCAGGACCACTGACTACAGAGAATTAGTTTGAAGCTTGTTTGGTTGCATTTGCTGAGAGTTTTAAACCATGGAAAGATTCACTTCAGTCAGTCTTAGAGGATTTTTACATCAAGAGTCTGCCTCCAGACTGGGAAGCCTAAAAGCAAATCCTTTCTCACATATACACACACTCTCCAGTTGACTGCAAGTGCTTCCAACAATATTACACCCAAAGGAGATCCCTCTCCTCTCACTAACACAGTTTACTGACTTCAGACGTTTCATATTAAATAAATAAAAAAAAAATGTAGATTAAAAAAAACAGTTCTTCAGTGAAAATGAGTTCAAATGGACTCCCCCAAGACGGATCAAGCTGGAAAAAGGTTCCTCATCCCCTAACAGTGAGAACCAGGTATTACAGTCCTGTTTAGATCAACCTACCAGGAAGACCCTTTGATCTGCCCTATTATTGCCATTTCAGATGCAAAGCAGAGCAAGCTGAGTTGAACTCTACCATCATATTGCTGCAGCATAACCTGCAAAGCCTTACAAGACACAGTAGCCAAGAGTAAAGAGTTAAAAAATTCTGCTCCACAAGCATTTGAACACCATGAGAACTGGAAACATGAGATATAGATGCAGGGCACTGCAGAAGTCTGATTATTAAAATAATGTAATAACTTAAGATTATAACTTAATGTAATAACAAAGGTTTCTGTGCAAGAAATACATAGAAATCTGTACAATGCATAAACAAGTTGTACTGGTGCTTGATCTCTGATTGAGTCATTAGCCTAAAAATACACTGGCTAGTCTTGCTACAGTATTGTCTGTAACCCTCACTGTTCCAGACAGTGGACAATCAGTTGCAATCACCACTTGTCTCACTTGTGCAGAATGTCACCTATATAATATGTAATACAGAGGTAGCAGATTTCAAAAGTGTCATATTATAATAAAGATTATATTTCTCAATGGAATTTATTATGAGATCATCCCTAACATAATCTGAACTGTCATGCCTTTCTTTGCTGGCTTAAAAAAATTATACAGAAACTCTACCAGAATAAAAATAACACTGAAATTATGCAGAGTCAAAAGAGATCCATATAGAATCATTAGAATCTACGTCATTTGCTGGCCTCAGGATTTGCAAAGGGGATTTTTCACCTTATGCAATTACACTTTGGCCTCAGTCCCACACTGATTTTAACAAGAGCCCTGCAGTACAAAAAATGGAGGTCTGGCTCAACAGTGATTCAATCCTGTTGTGGACTGGAAGCATGCAATCCCATTGATATCAACAGATTGAACTGAGAGCAGAATCTGACCCTTACACTTGCTTTGGTACATAGGAAACTAAGAAGAAAAGCAGCACAAGCTGACTTTTACAGGCTTATGCTGAACATGTTACCCAAGTCATGGCTGGAAAAAACAAAAACTGTGCTACGGTCCCTAAGCTCCCCCACGGCCCTTTAAAGAAGATGGTAGCAACAGGTTAGTGGTACCTGGCAGGCAAAGAGCTGGCTCTGAAAATGTCACCCCTTAGGTTTCTTCAGCCATGAGTAAAATAGTCATGTCCACATTTTGTTCATACTGTGTTTTACAAAGTTCCTTGGTCTGGAAAACTACAGAGAAACGTGTGTTGTACTCTGTCATCTTTCAGCATGTGCCTACATCTCTTTAAACATTCTCAATGCTACTTTGTACCCCCGGTGTAAACTGCAGGTAGTAGGCACAAGAAACAAATACTGTTGGTGGAAGGCTTTATGCTTACCCCTTCAAAATGATGTATGAGGCTTTTCCTAAACTATGAGAGTGTTTTTGTGCCCCCTGCTCTGATAAATGCAGTAGAAGACCACATTCATAATCTTCACACTGTTAGTGTAGCATTTCCAACTAATCAGTGTATCACAGTGTCACTCACTGGAATTAATCCAGTCCTCAAATAGAAGAAAAAATAAAGGGGGAAAAAACACCAACAAAAAATATTAAACTAAGAGGAGGAAACCTAACTCCTCTGTTTAACTCTGAAGCATTTTGAGAAACAGTTTATGTAGAATAATAGAAACCTGTATTGTACAGCCACTGCCTTGCCATTGTAATGTTTCCCAAGCTTCCGCTGTGTCTAGATAGAGGAGGTTTCATCTTTGTGGAGGATTTCCATGCTTGTCTGTGTGTGGTACAGTCACAACTTTAAATGTTTTTTAAATGTAGTTACTGTCTTTGATATCAAGGGACTATGTGTTCAGATATAGGCTCACATGTCCAACTAACTGAAAGCCTCAATTTGAGAGAAGAAGAAAAGCGAGGCTGGGGACACTGTACAAACGGTGTTTACACCACTGAAGTGCTTTTGAAATGGAAAGACTCTGCATGAGGAGGCTTGCAGCTATGCCACAGCCTTGCCGATACCAGTGAGGAGCTCATCTTCAATGTAGTGTTGAACGTAGGTGGCAAAACTGTAATTTCTCTCTTTTTTTTAAACTATTTTTTCTTCTTTTATTTTTGAAATTTTCATCTAAGCGGCAGTTTCTTGTACTATAGTGACTCCTGCTGGGAGAGTTAAGTTGAAGTAGCTGAAGGTCTCTTACAGATATATCAACTCCCGGCCAGTAAAAAGATGTCCTAAACGCAGGAGATGGAGTTAAACTGTTCCCCTACCTTGGACGCAATGGCTTCTTTCATCACTAAGAACAAACCCCTAGGTTTTACAATTGAGACTGAGAAACTAGTACAGTACTTGTACAATTTTTGATCTACAGCATCACGACGTGAAGCTGCAACAATTAGATGTAAAGGGTCCATTCATGAGGAATAACATCACTTTGACCCTTTGTGTTAGCTCCTACTGCTAATCTTTCCATACGCGTGAACTTACTTTCAATTTGAAGAAGATGAAAAAGTCTTTTGCAAAACCCCAATACTGTTTTCTGATCTATGTACCTGAATGTAGAAACGTAGTCTTACCTCGTTTTTTTCCACTACAAGCCAAGCTACTTGTAATCCTTCCAAGCCTTTAAAGGGGACCTCCCTTGTTAGCATCTCCCAGAGAACCTGGAAGGGAAAAAAAGAAAAGAATTTTTATTTCTGTACTTTGTATTTTAAATACATTATTAAACCTTGATACAGCACTATTCTGTATCCAATTACCAGGCAACCAGTTTCCATTTGCAGGAACTTGGACCAGTGTTTGTATGCAAGATCTTCTCACTAAATTAAACTGAATGTTTCTGCTTTTTCCTCTACAGAAAAGCCAAGATGAAAAACTGGGTTGCTTTTTTACTTTCTTTGTACACTACAGAGTTCATATTTGGCAGTTGAGACTTGGGAAGACAACGAACTCTTCCCCTCCTTCTCAGCTCCAACTAGACATACCTTTGCTTTGCGGTAATTTTTCATTTAAAAATGTTTCTATATGATTGCAACCAGTGAATATGATCCAAAAGGTATTTTGCTCCTATAATATGCCTATGAAAATATTAAATATAATTTTGCAATCAAAACTGTAATTGTTTCTCTCAAGGTATGTGATCACGTTAAACTAAGCAATATATAGCACATATAAAATTACTCTGTTCTCCTCAAGATTTTATATACGTATTGTACTTAGATATAGAAAGATCTCCTAATTTTACATGCTCTTAGCTCTTTGGTAACAGTACCTGAGAATCTAAGCTAGTCTGTAGAAAAGAGCCTGGCATCACCAAGAAGGCTTCAAGTCAACGAACCCAACTTGGTTTTCTGCCATCGGGACGACATATTGGAATTCAACCAAATTAATAGCACTTCCTACCTCCGCTTGTATATGGCCCTTTTTTTTTTTAAAGCAGAACCTCACATACGTATCCTGCTACAAATATCTACAGATTTTTATTTCTGCTCATATACCAAGCAGAACAACGAAAAAAGAGACATATTTTATGCAGGATTTGCCTAAATACATTAAGATCCTTAGGCAAGTCTCTATATCCTCACTGTTTGGCTTTGTACCTAGGTTCATTCCAGCTACATCATTTCGAAGGGATTGTGGACAGCCATGAAGATAATCAGAAAAAAACCCGCAACAATACTGGCAGATGGACGTAAGGTAAAAAAAAAAAAAAAAAAAGCATTGAAAGACTTNCCGCAACAAAAGTGGAAGAGGGACCTAAGGTAAAAAAAAAAAAAAAAAAAAAAGCATTGAAGCAGAGTTGGGCCTTTAATCAAGTGAACAGGGTACACTCCAACAATAGACCCATTTGAATAATTCTGCTTGAGTCAGAAGACTGATTAGTAAAGGTAAGGGTATCTTGGAAAAATAAGGACAGTTTTCCTGAGAATAAGAAATATATGAGGGAAGTTATCACAGACGTACTCAACTATCCTGTTTGCCTCACTTCACTCCTTTTAGAAGAAAAATAAAGCACCTCAGTTAGTAACTCCAATCCTCTCTGCTGGTAGAGAAGGAAATTTAATTCTGAGAGGAGGAAAAAATCTAGCAGCCCCATGTACTTCAGATAAAAAAAGCAGTGTACAGTCAGTTTAAAACAAAAGCCCTTGGATCAAATCAAACATGTAGTTGAGCAGCCTTGTAGAACCACCTCATCTGTATGACTGTACCATGAAATCACAGAGGAGAAACTCAAGTTTGCACAAGATAGAGCAGTATCTAAATATATCTTCCAAGTAAAAAACATAATGAAATACATGTTAAATGTCTTCAAGAGCCCTGAGCTGGAAAACTACTGCTGTGCTACTTTTCTTTCAGAAGACTAAATTGTAAGAGCTGTCTCATTTCATTCATGCATGTACGTTTGTGCAGAACATTTTGAACTGAATTCCTCTATCATGACACCTTTAGTGTTTATTTCCACTGCCTGTACAGATCACTGCCTCCCTAAGCCAACAGTGTTAGTTAAAAACCCTTCAAGACTGCACACAGTTGAAGAGAAAAACAGCAATCTGACACAATATGAAGAATTTTTCTTAATGCTTTCATTTTCCTAATAAATGAAAGTAAAAGATCCAAAGTGGGATGTTGGAAATCCTTGTATTTACTTATATAGATTTAGAAAACGTTCTAACAACAATGCAATTTTAACGTTCATGCCCATGGTATAGATAAAGCCTCTCCTTCCAACAGTGACATGTCTCTATGTTCAGTTTCATAGGAACTTCAACCCCATCTCTTGGACTAGCTACCCTGAATCATCAGCTATGAATGATTGCATCACCAGTCTTTTAAAAAGCAGCAAATGGGTACCTTCTGCATTCCCATTTGCCTCTTCCTCTCCCCAGGGTCACTGAGCAGCAGACAAGGACCTGCACCTGACTTACCCCAGCCTCTTTATTGTGAGGTATGCTCTGTTCATTTTCAGAACTGGCTCCCCAGCTCACTTCACATGGAAATCAATTTATCTTCCATTTCTGGTGTAAAATCTAACTGAGACTGACATGGTTCATGTCCCCTCCCAACCCTTGATGGTGAGGGTCACCTGCTTTCCCAATCACATCACATCTCTGTGATGATGGATAGCAGGTGCTCACAGAAAAACAGCCAAGCTAGAAACAATGATGAAAAACAAAGGAAGGTCATTTAATGTAGGGGTTTGTAACCTGCGGCCTCTGAAGACGTTGGGCTCATCTTTGCATACAGAGGAACAGAAAGGAGAGATAAATGCATGAATGTTCATCCTATACATGAAGCTGAGAATAAGAATTACGTGGTCTTCAGAAAAAGCTCATACACTTCTGCCAGCTCAGCCGTGCGTTTCAGTTCTTATCCTCTCAACTATGTGACAACAACCCAAAGGAAAAAAAACAACCCCCACCGCATCCTGCATCCCCATGCCAGTGCAAAGCCAACAAAGATTCAAAGTGCCATTAGGGTAGGGGACCATTCAAATGAGTAATCTGAGGAAAAGAAAACATTCTGAACATCTTCACTGAAAAAAAAAAGTGTTTTCTCCTGGTAGGAAGCTGTTCACAGACAATGGTCAGGAGCCCCAGTGAGCGGAAGTACAGCATGAGCATTAGCATTGCACTCTTAGAGGTACTGCCCTTAGGCATGAAAATTAGGTCACTCTTCTCTGCATTGATCCAACTGCAGTTAAAGATCGCATAATTCTTTTCAAAGAGAGTAAGGGATAACCCCTGGAGCTGGCCAACATTCCCTCTATAAATAACGTATGTTCTCATAGCTACGGCAATGTTTGAACAGCTGCTACATTTAATGACAGTCTCTATGCCACCAATAGCCAATTAATGGTTTTACTTATTTGTTGTTGTAAGTGATAAAATAATTCAGCTACATCATATAAGCTTTCTATGATTAAACACATTTATACTGATAGACAAACACGCTGTGGTGCACTACAAACAGTTCTGCCAGGATAACATATTCTGAGCATATGTCTTCGTGATTTCAAAACAGCTTTTTTGAGTGACATTGTCATTCCACATACACTTTCCTATCTGGAATAATTTTTGAGCAACACACAACGGCATATGAGTCCATTCCAGGGTTGATCATTTGTAACACTTGGTATCTGTTATTTAGAATATGGATTTGGAAATGGATCAGAAAAGAGAATCTCAGCATGGCTGAAGGAAAGTGCAAGATCTGTCTTTGTGTTGTAATAAATCTCCTGGAACATTTAGCTTTAGCATTTCATGGCAGTATATAAATTATTTTCTATATATCCCAAAGAGAATACATGGACCTGTTTAACCATCCATGAAGAGCAGGACAAGCTAATCTGAACCTTAACTATAAACATGTATACAATTGTTCACAAAGACGAAAATTCATTTCAGTTGAGAAGCAACTCAGACCTATAAGGTTGCAGAAAGACCTCGACACTTCACGGAAAAAGGCTCTCACACACCTTAAGCAGAATATTTAAAATCACAGACTGGTTTGTAGAAAGAACAGACTGTCAGACAGAAAAATAGCAGAAAAGAAATTAAAGAAAACCATTGGGAAGATGACAAATATTACAAATGGAATATCTATTCCTAGCATCTTACTAGTTTACATTTGAAAGGATTCTGTTCTTTGTTAAGAGGACTTTAACTGAAGAAAAGCAGATTTGTCTCTCTAGCACAAAAGCTGCTGGCAAGTGTTACACTTTGAAAAAGGATTCTTTAAATGTTGTTTTTATAGATGATAAGAATTTGAAGAGACAAAAATACCCTTTCTCAGATTTTTTTGTTTTCAGTCCCCTAGCTAATTCTCTGATAGTCAGAACACTCACAGGGAGATTCCAACCTTCAGTGTTATATTCAAGCCATTTCTTGCTGGTATAACCTGATTAGGTCAGTAATTTCAGCAATACAGAACTTTGGCCACTGCCATTCTTCATTTCTACCCCTGTATCTCCTCCAAAAATTATGATGTTCCAAGACCAGAGTTATAAAAGGATTAACTGACTCCTAAGTGCTTACGAATTATTAAGCTTCTAACCCCACTAGAACACATTCGCTCAAAAAAAAATATATTAAAAAATGTGGGTCAAATATTAGACACTCTAAAGTAGCACTACACACCCATAACATTAAAATATTCCGGTAACACTGAACTGTTTTCATAAGGAGGGTTTTCATAAGGAGGATAGTTGAGTTTTACCTCCGAGCACAGAACTGTCAAAGGAACCTTACTTTCTGGATGAGGAAAAACAAACTGTGCACGACATACTGTTCCCAAAGCACTGTTAATACTTCACACGATAAGATACTAAATAATTTCTTACCTTCTCCCACACAGAGAACATTACTTAAAGTCAATTCAAACTAGGGTGACTACAGGAGTAGTTTGAGCTATAAGACTATGTTTGGAATTTTCCCTCTAACATTTTTGTTCTGTTTTGAAACTGGAGTTTCTCTTCAGTGGACAATATGTGATTGCTTCCAGTAACAGTTTACATTAACATTTACATTTGTTAGCTTATGTTCTCTCACTGTTTGTGACCTAGTTCAGTTAAGCAAGCAAGGATTTTGAATCTGAAAATACAGTCTTTTTCTCCCTCCTTGCAAAACTTCAGCCTTTGGTAAGTGATGACACATCAACTCTCATATATTTTTTTCTCACTATAAACAACTGTTTGGCAAAAAGTTTAAGTCATCCTCCATTGGAACATCAGCTTAGGTATGTTAGCCATTAGGTGCTAGCTTAAAACACAGTGCCTCCCTCACATCTATCTACTCCCGTCCCTCAAAAAGAGGCAACACTTGATGAGTACTGAACAATTCCTCATTCTGCCACCCACTGTTGAAGCCAAACACAAATACGGTTAATAAACAGATATGCATAGAAACTACAATCCCACTTCCTTTCCTTTACTCCTCGAAGTACTCTTCACTGTCCTCTGTCAGAGAACGGCTATGCGCACACAATTTATCTGACCACTACGGCTATTTCTAGACTATTTGGTATTCCACGGCAAAACCAAATTAGAGCTTCACAGTGGACAGTGTGAAGTAATTCACATTATTGAATCTAAAAACCTGACATTGTGTTTAACTACAACTGAGTGCTCGCCCTTCAGAAAAACAGCAAAGTAATGTCGGGCTTTCCTACATATTCAGATGGGTAGAGTCTCTACTCTCATAGGTAATGATAGCAGGGTCTTTTAAACAATTAAGCATAGAGCAGTGGCTTACTTTTTAATATAAATCAGTGATATTCCATTTTAGGGAAAGTAGAATGCTAATCATTTCATCATGTTATACAACTATGACAAGACAACCTTCAGTTCCACAAAAAACCACAGGCAGAGATTCATGACACAGGTTGTTCAGGGGCTCCTGAACAATTGTGGCAAAGCATGCACTTCCCTACACTGGCATGCTGCTATCTAATCAGATCTCACTAAACATGCAAGACACTGTTCTTCTTATAGTTTTCAAGCGTGTAATTACAAATTATGGGTCAGTCTTAAAAGAAAGTGTGGGGTTTTTTGTTGTTCTTATTTAGAATGCATCACATGAATTCTGTCACACTAGAGAAATGCTACTACTTATAGTGAAATGAGAGGCACTCACCACTCCGTACGAGTATGTGTCACATGTTTCAGACACTGGAAGACTTTGAATAACTTCTGGGGCCATCCATGGAAAAGTGCCCACTAATGACATGTGTGTCGTATGGGAGTGGAACCTTGAAGCACCAAAATCACAGATCTGGCATAAATAAAGAATAAATAAAAAATTAAACAGGTAATAGAGTATCAACTTCATTCATTGACCTCAAACATTGACTCAAGCAGCATCTCTCTACAAATAATTAAAGAATTCATACCTTTAACACACCATCAGCAGCTATAACAACTGAAAATGAAAAAACAAAAGGTTAGAAGAATGCTAAAAATAAACACAGTATGTTTTCACAGCAAAACACTTTGTTTTTTAACAAGACAGATGATCTTATGGTGAGCCAGCACTTGAATGTGCACACGTGCACAACTGTCCTGGTTTCTTTGAGAAGCTTTAGAGAACATTTCTGCAAGCCCCCGAACAAATGCAAAACCTTGCAGGCCTTACTTGAGTTCAAAGACAGCTACACAGATAAACTTTGTTCTCCCCAGTGTAGTTAGGCTTAACAAGAAGCTCTCTGGAAGAATCATTAATAAAAGGAGGAAACTGAGGTGAGACCTAGACTTTTCTTGACTATTATCTCCCTCTGTGCATTATTAAAATCTGTGTCCCTCCTATCCCAGAACTGGTAGTGGAAGTTTCATTTTAAAGTCAATGTTCTGCAAATTTCATAAACAGCCATCAACTGCTAAGTACAGACTGCACATTGAACATGTATTACTCAAAAGCATGAATATCTGTAAAACCTCAAAACAGGCCACAGTAAAGACAAGATTTTCCAGTAAGAAATAATAGGCCTTATCCAGCCTATTGTGTCTAGTGTCTGCCAGTCTTTCCTGGTACTCAACCTTTCCAAACAGAAAAAGGAAGTGAGAAGTGCTTGGGCAGTGTCTGAAAACTGATCAGATGGGTATAAATCATGGCCAGCAAGACACAACTTGAAAGAGCACTCCATAGTGCTCTAAATGATGCCAGGGTCTGTAATGAAGCTCAGGCAGAGTCAGGATGGGGAGGACAGAACAGGCTCCTCTGTGCCTCAACAAGTGCATCTCGGTAACAGCCAAGGCATTAGTTCTACTTGTTCCCAAAGCTCAAGCACAGATTTAAATGCTACATTAAAAGGTAACAGCAAATGCAGAGCATTTCACTGTTTTGATACTTTACCATTCCTGGACTTCAGGTCCCTGTGGATAACTTTGACTGGAGCTTCCATGTGTAAATAGTGCATTCCTACACAAAACAAGGGAACAGTCTAGTTACACAGGCTGAGGGGGGCCATCATATTTCCTGGTTCCCACTAATTGTACTTGTTACAAGCTGGCATACCTGTATGCCACACTGACATGCTGAAGGAGAAGTAAAGCTTCCCATAATCTACTTAGAGTAAAAAGCACTAAGGAAAGCTCACACATCTATCAGAGCACCTATATGGATATGCTAATGGTTTTTAATGACATATATAGTTATTTTCTCTAAGGTGGTGTCTACACAAGGAAGTTGGACATGAATTTACCATTTGTTCATTAGTTTACACTAATTCTTGTGTGGTTGGTCACAGAGAACACAAAGGATGGAATAGCTTATTCTATAATTATTATTCTATGAAGAATTTCAGTATGTTTGCTGAGAATAAGCCCTTAGCTTCCTTAAATGCCCCAATTCAAATCAAATGTAAGAGTAATTATGCACTTTACCTCATAATTACTCTACATCAGGAAAATTATCCTCTTGGGACTTAGGGGCACACCAGAAGTAAAACTGGCTCATAGAAGCCATTTTCACTTCAGAGCATTTTGATAAACAAGAAACATATTAAAAAGCACAGTAAATGGGCTTTGCTTTTTTATGTGTGTATGTTTGGTTGGTTTTGTTACAATTTGAATAAGAAAGACTGTGAAGGCTTTCCTGACTTCCTAAGGAAAACATCTCCAGCTGTACACTTTGCTGGCTCATCTTGCTTACCTTTAGCTATGTCAGTTGCCCAGGTCATGATATGATCCATATCCATCTCTTCACTTTTGTTACTATTAATGTAATCAAACAGTGAGCCAGCAGAAGCATACTCTATTAAAAAACAGTAACAAAGAAGACATTTTAAAACATTACACCTAACTTGAAAGATGTAGTAGAAACTCTGCCAGTTCCACAAAGAAGTCAACCTCTGGCTTAATGACAAAGAATTTGGGTTCAGCAGCTAATATTATTAGTAGTGTAGTAGAAGAGTGGTAGTTTGTTCTGATTACCCCAACACAGACATAATCTACTGCTAAGGAAAACCAACCAAACAAAGTGTAATCATCTATAACAGACATTAAATTGAAAAGGCATCAGAAAGGTCTGGCTTCAAGAAAGCTCAGGCAAAGCAGTTAAAATTCCAGAATAAAAGGCTCTGGATGCTCCTTGTTCAGGATAAGCAGACCTTTTTCTTAATTTCTCTTAACTACACCAACAGAATCCCACAGCAGGATTCTGTGGGTACAAACAAGGGTTTTTGGGGCCTACTGGTGTTTGCAAGTGTGGCAGAGGGAATCCAGTCTGACTACCACAGCTGTATGGCTTAAAGCAGGAATAACATGCTAGTTTCACCTACACACACTTAGGTGTGAAACTGGAGACAACTGAAACCTGCACAGCGCCACTTTTATATAACCTAGAATTCTTACTTTTTTACACAGTGAATTTGCCACTCTTGATCAGAAGAGCATTTAACATACGAGGTCGGTGGTATCAGATCCATCTTACTGTTTCCAAAATCAAGGATACTCCCCACTGGTAAGCAGTACTGTGTGTAAGTGATGCCCCATAACAAAGGATTTTCTTTCATTTAAAGTAAAGCCACATGTGAAATATACAATGTTCTGTTAGGAAGGAAGACTCTCCAAGTAGAAAGGGAAATTAAAATTTTCTTTTCCTATTTCCCCATGGAGGAACAGAGTAGCAAATCAAATAATTTGTTCATGAAAAATGGAAGGATGAAACTAGAAGTCTAACCCTGAGATATGCAGGACATATTTCCTTGTGCTGCAGGTCATGTATAGCAGTCTAAAGGCTGTAGTTCTTCTGCTTAGTATTTATTTAATAAGTTTTATATTTATTTAGAATTCATTCACATTTCACCAGAACAGGAAGTTCATGAGATGAAGCAGCTGATACATCTTCTTTTATCTGTTTGCCATGACAGTGCAGTCACATGCCACCCCATGTAGCCCAAGTAGCACAAAGATCAGTGGGATGCAAGGAGTAACTTAAGCCTTTGAGCCCCCTCTCCCAAGGCTATTCAGTGTGCATCTCAGGGAGAACTTAGAACCTACTCACAAGACTCACAGAATCTTCATAGCATTTCAAAGCAGCCCTAAGACGACATTGAATGTATCTGAATTTTATTGTTGTTGTCAATAATAATAATAATAAAATTGTTGGAACATGATAGGCTAAATGCATTAAAAAATTTTTAAAAAATTATATTGTTCCTTATCAAGGAAGTCAAAACCACTGGGAGATTCCTGCATGGGGAAGAAAACTGAGACAAGACTGAATCTGCAGCCTAGAACACAGTAGGTCAGGATGAGAAGATTCCAGTGCTAAATGAAAGAGGCAGAAAATAGCAAGTCCCTTGAAAGTAAACACTCAAGTGGCAAGCAGAACCTCCCACTGAAAGGACAGACGTGTTGATTCTGATGTCACCGACAGAGGAGTAAGCTGCTGACCCACACATTTCCACAATTAAAACATAAGCTTTTTTTACCCATGATGTCTTATAAATGGATTCTTCAGGAATAGGTTGGCTGCATGCTCTGCATGCCTTTACAATGCATAATTCGATCCACCAGGGTCAGGGACAACTCAGCTCCCCAGGCCCTTTGCCACTCTGTGTGAACAGAGGCAATCAAGCTTTTATCAACAAAGCTCTACTGTTGGTATTTATTCTATATATTTATTGTGCCACAGGTTTTTACTTAGGAGCTTATGGATTTGGATATCATATCACAAGGACAATATTCTGTCTATAATGGAAAAGAAATATTTGCTTTAGAAAGAAACACTCTGAGTGCCTGACTGGGCCCGCCCTGTGATGGGCTGTGGGATACACCATATGGTTCTGTGCAATGGGGGCACAAGCTCTGAGAAGCTTTTGGGAGGAGGCAGCTGTGGTCAAAAGCTACACCTGACAGCTAGACATTGAGACTGCTGATGACAGACAGTCAGTGACACCTAGAATGATGTGATCCACGTTAGCAGCTCACCAGGCGGGATGATCTGCTGTAGTGCTGACACACATCCCAGCAGGAAAACGTGTTTTAACTGCAGATGTAGCCTTTCTCAGAGAACTCCTTGAGAATCCCACGTAAGACGTTACGTGCAGCTAATACTCAGTACATGCTAATACTTGGCTGAATGCTCTCATCTCCATCACTGAAGAAACATTAGTTTCTCTGCATTTCTTTTTGTTTTGGATTTTCTCCTCACAAGAAATGGATCTTTGACTAAACACAGAGTTAAGTCTGCAACTGATGGCCATCCAGAAGATCATGAGTAAAAACCCCTCTAAAAGATATTTCAAATCAAATTAACATTTCTCAGTAGCCATTCTCTCATTTGAAAACGGTGTGAGGAAATGGAGCCTTGCTTCCCTTCCAGCCCGCAGGACTCTGGTCTCATTAGAAGTTGCAGGGAGAATCAATGCAATTTGCTAAAAAAACCTTTTTTCTTTAAGCAGGGTGTAATCAGAGCTCCCCGAGGAACAAAGTGGTTGAACTACACACCATACTCTCTTTCTCACAGGTGGTTAAAGAGTTCCTATCTTCAACAACATTATGAATTACTTTAGCTCTTGTCTGTCCTGTGACTGGTAAGCAGGTCAAATGTCTCCAAACACTGACCTTTTGCAAGATCAGACTGAGGCCTTCTGATGCAGACATCATCCCAGGTCATTGATTACACCTTTCCTTTGTTACTCTGCTTGCTGGTTTTACACTTATTGCAGTCATATTAAAAAGGATAGTTAAATTTCATTACTTGATTTCTTAGTTTTGTATTAATCTGATTGCTTCCAGAAGGAATTCAAGTTTGTGTCTACATGCCATCACCAGTGCATTCTCTGAGCAGTCTAGGCTGTGGTCACCCCATGCACCTGTGGAGTGCTGGCTGCCACATCAGACCTCCACTAGGCTTATACTCCTCTGGTGAGCGAAGCTCCCCATGCTCTGAACAGTGCTGCCTCTTGATGCGCTCCCACCGGATTACACTGCCATCTGCTGTGATAACCAGATGTCTAAGAGGCAGGTAGAAATAACTGAGTTTTCACAACTTCTGACCACCATCTGAGAACCAATAAAAACCTGAACAGCAGTGATTCAAACTGGTATTAAGACTATGCCACACACGAAGACTACTCTTTGCATCAAACTTTGAAGTGTTTGAAGTGACGTGACAAAACATGCCTCCTAATTCACACTTCAATGGGTTTTACCTCTCCAAACATTTATTTCAGCAGATGGGAGATTGCTTTGCTTTGGATTTACTTTCTACAACTATCTTACATAGTTTTTCCCATACAGGAAAGGGAGAAAATTTTCTGTCTGGACCAACTCCCAAGTAAGGGTAGGAAGCTTAAAGTGGTGACAGAAAAAAGAAAACACCAACAAAAAAACCCAACAATACCAAAAAAACTAATCTCCACATAATTCTAGGAATGTCAGAATGAACAAAACCTAGTTTCCAATGAATAAAGGGAGTTGTCTTATGATGTCTTATAAACCCTTGACTTTATTACAAGCTCTTCCCAGGGCTGGGAACTTCCCACTCTACATTCTCCTATTTCCAATACCGGCAGAATTCACGGTGTAGCTTTGCTCTGAGCAGACTCTCAGCCTTCCCTTTTCACAGAACCTGCCAGAACTTCATATCATGAAAATCTCTACTTCTGCGATATGCCAGGAGAAACGGAAAAGCAATTCTCAGGAAAGGGTAAGAGAACACAGTGAAAGCTACTGTTTAAATCAGTGCTGAGTTTGTGCAGTACCCCAGGCTCCACCTGCCTCCACACTGCCTCCAGCCATGCTCCCAGCCTGGTTCCCACCTCCAGCACTCCCATTTACGTTGAGGCAGATGGTGCCAAGCACTCTAACATTCAAACAAGGCCAGAACAAATAGCAAAATACTGAAATTGGGTAAAGCAAATACCTTGTAACACTGGAGTTTTGCAGAATCAAGAAAAAGGTCAGACAAAAATCCTTACCTGTAACTATGCCATAATTTGGAGGTTCAATGACAGCTCCGTAGAACTGAATGATGTTTTTGTGACTGAGCACACTGAGTATTTCTGCCTGTTGAAAGCAAACAAACAAGTTAGACAATTAAAATGGGGCATTTACTATGATAGCTTATTTTATACCCCAGTGGGTATACACACATATATAACATATATATAAACACACATGTATCTAGGAAAGACTGTTCACAAACACTTGGCATTTGAAAACCTCATGAGAGAGTTTGGCAGATGAATGCTTTGTATGTTTGGGGGGAAAATGATAAATTTCAGACTATTCTTTCATGGCCAAGGCACAGATGTAGAAGCTCAGTCTTTGGAAAAACTGAAGGCCTTGGAAAACATTGTTCAAAGAAAGATCTGGGATTTTTGGCAGAGCTGCAGCAGTCCTATCCAGAATTTATGTTTATGCACAAAGTACTATGGGTTCAGCGAGTCCAGCACTTCAGGCTGTTAGAGCATACCATGCACACACAGCTCCATCCAACGTTTACTGGAAATGTGGAATTTCCAGGCATGCGCTGTGGAGTCTGACTGAATACTCACAGCAAGCCTGCTTGGGATTGCCAAACAGCCAGCAGTGCAGCTGAAACTGCTCCTCAGAGCAGACTACAGATGTTTGGCAATTCTGGATAAACACACAAAAACCTTCAAATTCCACTTGAACAATGCTGCTAGGCTGGAGAAAGAGACTGCAAGACAATCAGACTGTATCCACAGAAATGAAGACATATACTCTCTGTAGTTTTTCAGATAAAAGGTCAGGTAACTCCTTCAATGTCTCTCACCAGTTTCATCTCTGTAGTTTATTACAATAAATACTCAAGATTTTAGACAGATGTTTTTACACAAATATACATATTATACAAATACAGATACATATTATTATATATTTTTCTCCACAGTAATGCATTACTTTAAGAGTTTCAGATTATCTTAACTCTATACCAGGCAAGAGCATCTAACAAGATCACAACTCCTCAGAACTTACCAAATGTATCTAATCTGACAGATCCCTTAGCAGATCCCTTGACTGCCAGTGGGAATGTTGCTGTTTACCTACAGGAATCTGCATACAAATTCTTAGATAACTGCCAATTAAATTATTTGTAGCTTTGTAGATTCACTGAAAACAAGAAGGCTATAGCAGTTTTGATGCAAAAAGCCATGGTACATCAGCCAGTGCTATTGTAATAAATGCAGAGCTAAAGCAAACCAGTATTTTTTTGGCCGTACCACGATACATGCGCCTAACTGCATGATCACAGATAAGGGCACCACATTACTCATTTTTTTGCAGTTGCTGTTGCTTAAACACTGTAACTTAAACACAGTTTCAAAGTAAGACTTTTCTCTGTAGCTAATGCCCAGACATTTACACATATTCAATTAATTCCCTAACTATAGCTTTGAACTTGGGTTACACTAACTCCATGCTGCTCAGCCTGCTCGGCAAGAAAAACAGTGTTACCATCAAGTGATCTTTTATCACGATACCAGCAAATTAACTTTTTAAATGTATGCTGTTCTCAGCAAATCATCCGCAGACTGACTCAGCTACAAGTCCACAAACTAATTTAATTGGTAGCCATCTAAGAAAATGTGGAAAGATTCACCTCCAGGTAAACAGCAACACTCCTACAGCCAGTCAAGCGATCTGTCAGTCCAAGGAGCTCTGCCCTCCAACTGCAGCCCCATCAGCCTCCCAGGGCAAGGCATCCCAGCAGCAGCAGCAACAGCAGCACAAGCTGTACCTCCAATCTCCTTTCCTAGTCCAGAGGATGCAGGTGACAGCCTAGTCATTCAAACTCTTATCTCCACGGGCTTGCAGACCCCTATACTTGAAAAACTTCTGTATTATGTTTTTATATTCTTTAGGAAATACTCAATTGGGGAATGTCCTGTAATTCCTACCAGCATTACTGCCAGATAACCAGGAGACCTAATACTCCTTGACAGACTATCTGAATACTGTTAAAATGAGACAGAAGTACCAAGAACAGTTAGACAAACTATCTAGAACACCGTATCTTGAACACCTCGGTCAAGAGGAATGGAATAAAGCCATCTTCTTCTAACGTACTTAAACCCCCATGTCTGCAAAGCACTGTGCACACCACCTGCTGTGGTGTTTACAACAAGTACTTCAACAGGTCATTAGAATTAAATTGATAGGTCTTACATTTAGTTTTTCTATGGTGTAATACATTTAGGTCCTGGCTACAGAACTAGTACTAGACCAATCTTTTCAGAGAATGATTAAAAATGCCCCATGATTAACACACCCAAGTGCCATAGCTCTGTATTCCACAACAACATGCAGAACTCAGTGACTCTCCTCCATCTCACAGGAGATGCTGCTGGATGCAGTGAAAGCCCATCAGAACCAGTGGACAAGAGGAAGGGCTGGACTGCAGTAACACCAGCAGCAAAATCCAGACTGACCAATTACCCCAGTGCTACCACGAAAGGGACAGCAAGCAAAATGACACACAATGCTTTTATTATTTAGAGATGCAAAAAACCCCATTCTGATATTATCTTATTTACATGATACTATACACTAACATAATATTCCAGAAGTATGAAAAATGCCATGTCAACTAAGGCTAATACCATCATCTTCACATTGATGTTCATACTCTAACCTAGGATTTAAGAGACACCAAAGCAAGTTTTCATCTAAGAAATATGGCAAGGCACCTTCTAATTGCCCACAGACACCCTCAATGAACAACTGGGGGGGGGGGCAGGAAATTTGCCAACTCTTTCTAAGGACCATTATATCTGACAGAAATCTTTTATAAACACTATTAATCACTCTGCTGTTGTTTGCACTAGCAATTCTAGATGATTCCTTTCATGTTTTGTTCTTTTCAGTTGCTGTACATCAGCTGTGAATTCCATTAGCCAATTTAAAGACACTTACTCCTTACAGTGAGAACAGATGCAAGTCAGTCCACATCTTTGAAGCTTTTGTACTTTTTTTGACAAGAAGGTGCCATATTTCAATGAAAATTACTTTCAGATAGCAAATTACAAAGTGGTGGTTAAAGGCTGATATTTCAAAGGTCTCTTAGGCACTAAAAAGAATATTCACAATCACCTTTAAGCATCAAACTCATACTTAAATCCAAAATGCCTAAAAGCTTGGAAGAAAATCCTGTCATGCATCTGTGTCTAAAGGCTGTTGAAGAAGTCAGCCCTCACCAGCTTGGGCACAACACTCCTCCCTCAGTAAAGCTGCTTTCTATCTTACGCAAGCTAAATGAGTACCAATTTCCTTCCTAACTGGTGACAAAGAGTAACAAATACTCACCTATTTAATTAAATTAATTTCTTTTGTGAAAAACAGATTTTTTAAAAAATGTTATATTGAAGCATAACTAATGGTTCTTCAGCTGAAGGAAAGGTACCCAAACACATACATACAAACTCCCGGGACATAACATAGAGACACAGTCAGACACACAAGGTGACTGAAAGACAACTGAATATTATGCTTAGTTCCATGATAAGCTTAGTCCCAGCCTGTTACTGACTATCAAACTATACTAAAACCATTCACCCTGCACTTACATCACAGGTGTGGATGAAATTATGCCCCTCTCGAGTCCTGCTAAAGTGAATTACAGACTAGATGCCATTTCTTGAAGGCAAAGGGATTCAGAACTCTAAACAAACCTAATCCACTGTTTACCTAATTCAACCGCTATCACAAAATCCAAGGTCAAAGCAAATTACACAGAAAAAATTTTAATTTAATTCTCACTTACTGGCTTAGCATAAATCAAATCCAATTCATAAGACAGTTACAGTATAAGAGTTTGGAATTCAGATAATCCCTTAGTGTACAAACATTGTAATTGTGTTCTGTGAACCATGGTATGGATCACAGTGTTTAATGGGTAATTTAGTATTATGGCTGTTTAATCTCTACTTACTGACATATGTGAAAATGTCAATTACATCATCTATGACTGACATCACCCTACAGCTGCCCTTAGACCCATTAGTACTGCTCTTAACTTGCAGTACAAACAACCATGCATGAATAACCATATCTTCAGTTGTTTCAGCAAGTAAAAACAGGTCCTCCCCTAGGCCTGGTCTGTGTTCAGCAATCACTGGACAGAACTCACAAACACAGACTCGAAGCATGGCCAACAGCAGATGAGGGGACAAAGCAAGCTGGCTGGACAGTGTGGTCTTGTTATGAGCATCACAAGCCTCAGCTCACTAGGATAAGCCAAGCCCTTGCTTGCCTTTTTTCTGTCCTGTACCAGCACAGCAAAAGCAGCAAATGCAGCTCAGCTCTGACGACATCTTAAAGGTTGGTGCTGACTGCAGATGTGGGCAATGGCCACCTGATGCTGAGGCGGCACTACTCGGGAATCAGACGAGGCCATATCGTCAGATCTTTAATTGCAGCCACAGAGACAGTAGGGATGTGGACGGAGGCACTTTGCATACAGCTGTGTTGTTGCCTGCCAGCTACTCACAGCAGCTGCAGCTGCTCTTGTTAGAGCTCCCTATCCTAAGGCAGTCAAAGTTAGCAAAGACCAAACGACTCAGCATATTTTAGTTACTTTGGTTCTCCTCGGAAATACGTTAGAAATTTATTATAGTCACACTTGTAGTCAAGAAAAATGATCAAGGGTTTGGGCTAGCAGCACAGCTGGAACTGCAAAAGAACATCTGTCCACAAAATTTTTTCAGTATCAAAAGACTTTTCTGCTTGGGTCCAGCCAAACTGGGCCCAAAGCAACTCAACCACCACTTTCTTCCAGATGCCTCTGGAGCACCTGACTGGAAAGAGCAAAGTACTGCCATCTTTCCACCCTGCTCTGAGCACACTGGTTTAGGATTAACACAGGAAATAACTGCAGCCCCCTGTGAGATTATCAGGTCAGACAGTAGCTGACCAACCCTCCTGTTAATAAATCAGTAAATTGCACAGCAAGAGGTACCTTTGCTTTATGTAAAATTACAGAGTTAGACATGGTCAGCTACTCAAAGAATCTGATTAACACAACTTCCTTAACTGCCTTATAATACATACTACTATATTATGCAAAGTTTGGTTATTTATTTTTCCAGATAACTGTTTGTCATGTTTATTAAGGAGATACTTAGACACACTTAAGGCAGCTTTGGAAAGACTTTTTTTTCCTAAGTCTTACAGCATTTTAAAGGCTTTGAGCTTTGTCATGTCCTTGGGAGAGTTGCAACTCAGCTACTCTCAGGGGGTTTTACAGTCTAATAAAAGAGCAGCTGGAAGAGGCCAGCTGATGTTTTATTAAAATCATTCCATTAGTGGCAACCACATACCAAAAAAAAATGCTAACATAAATAAATACCACACCTTTATTTCTAGATTCCTGCTCAAAAATACATCCAGTCTATTTCCATTCCCAGTGTCTCATGAATGCTCTCTTGTGAATTCACTGTTGTGTAATAAGATATGATGCCTCTTATACCAGTTTCTCTAGGTAAACAAGCCCAAAACATCATTTTACAGACACAATACTAGACAATCAGCATCTATCATTGCTAACAAATTATCTTCTCAATATGCAGTAAAAGGATACTTCAGAATTTCAGAAACATAAAACTATTACTAAGAATTATATAGCAGGGATGGATCATAGAATCATAGAATCAACCGGGTTGGAAAAGACCTCTGAGATCAAGTCCAACCCTTGATCCAACACCGCTGCAGTTACCAGACCATGGCACTAAGTGCCACATCCAGCCTCGTCTTAAAAACCTCCAGGGACGGTGAATCCACCACCTCCCTGGGTAGCCCATTCCAATGACTGATTACTCTCTCTGCAAAAATTTTTTTCCTAATATTCAACCTAAATCTCCCCTGGTACAGCTTAAGACCTTGCTCTCTTGTTCTGATATGCAATTATTACAGTTCTGAACACTGAAAAGAAAATCAAGCAGATACAAAATAAAGACTTAGGCATTTGCCAACTGTTCTCATAAATTTTCATTATCTGTTCTCATAAAATTTTCCACGGAAAAAAGTAAAAACAAGAATTTTGTGCTTTGGGGTCCTCAAATAATAAGTAAAGCACACTGATTGTCCAGTTCAGGGAATGTTTTCTAAATCTATTAAACTGGCTTTAATATTAACAATGCAAGAGGAAAAACATGTGAACATGGCAAAGCCAAGGATCATCTGAGATCTTTTATATACAATAAGCAGAGTTATCACTTGCCCCAATGGACACAGTTCCACAATAAATGTGTTACCAACTTTTTCAATAGACTTTCAGTAGACTCTTTTTTCAAAATCGTAGTTCTAAAACTATGGTTGCATGTCACTTAAAAGCTGTGTGAGCTCATTTAGAGGACAACTTATCCCAAATAAAAGCAATCTTCTACAGCCTATTTACATGTTAAAACTCTGTCAGCATTTGTCTTAGAAGACAGCCTCTATATTCGAGCTGTATTAAGTAACAGCATCTTGTTTTTTAAACCATACAGAAAAGAGTTAAATTACATTCTCAGATTGATGTCACCAGCATTTCTGTAAATAACAGAATTAAATTCTCACAAGTACATCTACAATGACGTACAAAATTCGTACTTAAAACCATTTTGATTGAGCAAATGTTTCAAAGCATCAAATTTGCATCCAAAATTATGCCCTATACGAATCCCAGAGACTAAAAGTGGAAATATACAGGAAACTAATAAATTCTCATTGTTATATAATCATCTTACCATTATTTTAAATCCACTGGTTTATATCACTAAACAATTCTCATTTTTTGAGATACTGTGGTAGAAACACACTTCAAATATGTTGTACTGACTTTTAGGTTGCAATCTTGAAGAAAAAAAAAGCACACTTCCAAGACAACTCAGTTCTATTAAACTGTCATAATATACCACAGGGAAGGAATACGAACATAAATTTGTTACGTGCTCTTTCAGGCTCTCCCCATCTTATGAAATATACTTTAAAATAATTAATTTGCATTATTCAGCACCAAAGGACATGTCAGTAGTAAAATGTATTGGATATAGACCCTTTGAAAAGAAAACTGAGTTACTGTAGAGTATAAGACTTTCTATAGCAACCCTTGCACATAACTTGGCACTTAAGGAAGACGACCGTGGGGTTAGAGGTACTAGGCAGTAAATTCAGAACATGCCTGTCAAAACACTGCAAAGGCTTGCTCAGCCCATGGAAAAAGCTTGGTATCAGTGAGAGAAGAGGCTGTTAACAGACTGACAAAACTAAGCAAGGGCCCTTTCTGTAGAAAATCCTTACAGAAGGTTTAACAAGTTTAAAAAAATTCTGTTACAGTTACACTGCCATTAACAACAACAAAAAAGCACAAAGATTATGCACAAATAATTCACACGGATTTCAACTAGAAATCCACAATGTCCAAACATATTGGACAGGAGTGTTGCATTTTGCAGCAGACACCTGGAGATCATACGAGCATTTAATAGTAAGGTACCCGATAGAGAGAGATCTGACAAGAACAAGTTTACTTTGGATTTCAGTAGTGTCATTCACATACAGCACAAGCCTTCAGAACAGCCATAAACTATGTATTTGTAATGGTGTAAGAATTTAGAAGTTCTCAATGTCCTGCAATACTATAAATATTTAATTCAGGCAGATTTGGAGTATGAAGCTGCCTCCAGCTGCAAAGAAACACCAGCAATTGAGTAGAAACAAAAGATGAGTGGATTAAACAGCAGGGCTGAAATACCTGAGCTCCCATAGAGCAGTTTATTTTCAGCAATCATCTTTTCTCTTTTCAGTGCTGGGAAATTTTCCCAGTTACTTGCAATCATTTTGAAAGCAAACCTGCTTTGACTATGGAGAACAGTAACAAAAACAACATCCCTAAAATACATGGGAATAACAAAATGTAAAACTTTCTGATTCCCTGCTTGCTCCACAGGTGAGAAGGTATCATGGCTAATATGTAACATCCGAATCTTTGCAGGCCCCCAAAATGGAAAAATATCTGAGGAAATTATTTCTGAGATCAAAGTCACTGTAAGTCTTGTAAGTAGCTTGTTGGAAAGACATTCTGGTATGACAGTGATCATCCCTCAATCCCCTCTCAAGGAGTCATGTCCATACATATCCAGACAGAGCAGTGATTTTTCTGAGGTCTGCACAGTATTTGTAAGGAATCTCAATAAGATAACCTAGAACAAGTCAAATCTCATTATACAGTGGCTTTTGCTGAACAATTAGCATAGACTCCAACAGAGACAGCAGCAGCTGTACTTCTGCGTCCTGATCCACTCCTCTAAAGCAGCTATGATCTTTACACTAAAGTATTTTTCCATCTTGATCATGAAAACTGTAATTTAACCAAGGAAAATAAAACCCATCATGTTCTTGATGAGCACTCATTTAAAGCCTGTCTTAGAGTGGATAAATCCAATCTATTGTAGCTAATGATAGGGATAGCACTTGAGGGGGATTCCTCTTATTGGAATCACAGTGAATATTACAATTCCAGAAAATGTTTCTCAACCAGACAGGCTAAGCCCACTCTCATGAAAACAGCACAAGGCGAGATGTGTTACCATGCTTTTATATGGTAACAGAAAATCACATGTGGTTTTGTTTTCCACATGGACTACCAGAGCTCTGTACAAGGCTCTCAAATGAGAGCCTTTTCTACCCCTGCAGAAAAGGAAAGAATTGCTCCCTACTTGGAATCCATCTCCTTAAAAAAGACACAAAACTTTCAAAACAGAAATTCTGCCTGCGACCAGCAGGCATAAAAAGAAAGGAGAAAAAGTAGTTGCCAACTACTGATGCTCCTCTGCTGAAGTGTCTGAGAGTCCCCCTTGTAGGAGAGGCATTTTTCTTGCCACATTTACCTGTGCCATAACACAACCTCACAAAATCCAAGTTTGTCAGGAACACGAGTTGTCACCATAATCTGAATCTCTGACTGCTGTGCATTATCTGAATTACACGCATCATTACACGTACAACTGTCCAAATGATCCACCATGAATCATGGTGAAATCTTCACCACGAATCTGCTTCCAGTTCTGGTTTCACCATGCAGTAGCAACAGATCACCTTCCTTCCTGAATCCAGAGCAGCAAGCTGTCTCTGTCACTTACCAAGTCCTCTTTCTCTTTACCAAGACTTAAGCAGTAATCATCCTTCCTCAGGTTACAGCCAGATCTCCCTTCCACCTAGCAGGAATTCACAAGAACGTAAGGAAAAATTTACTCTGGAAACCTAGGACTTCTAACTCCACCAAAACCTGACTTGCACCCTCTCCAACTAAGTACCACTGTCCTTCAACCAGGACCATCCCATAAAGCAACAGGCAGAACAACATACTTCACAGCAGCGCTCTGTCTATGCCCACACTACCATCTAGACCACTGTGGATCAGAATCTCCATTTCCAACAACACTAAAGTTTCAGCACATAAATTCCTTGCCTGCTTTCATGATGCTTGCCATTCCTTCATGGTAGCTCAGTCTTTTTCCATTAGGACTAGCAAAAAATCAAATGAAACAACAGCTAAGATAAAAACCTTGGAGGAAAACTACCAATATTTTAAAAATCCTTTTAAGTGTCATAAAACTTCTATTAGTATGACTCTACTATGTATTTCTGACATGTAACTTCAGCTTTTCCCCTATTTCTCTTTGATGAATTTCTTGTACACAGGACTCCCTATCTTATCTAGGCTTCTTCATAGCTATCTGCTTACACAGATATGGCATTAACAACCAATCCTTGTATGTAAGAATAGTGGCCAGGCTCAAAATATTTTTTTTAAAAAGGCAGTAACTTGAATATCAGTATCTCTGAACTCTGCAGAAAGTGGAAATCCAGAAGACCCTATCTAGAAGAGTGAGACTGATTACACAGTGACCTATGAAGACAGTTCCTTTGAGTTTCATGAACAGACTTGCAAGGAGCAAAGAATTCACAGGGTTTTGTACCACCACAGGATATCAAATTAAGCCAAATGATTTTCTCGTTGCTCTTCTCCAACAAAACAACAATATCCCATGCCTGTTCCTTCCCCAAAGTTAGGACAGAATGACCAGTGGCACTGGAACCTCTACCCATGTCTGTGTCACAGTCTTGGCTCTGCAGTTTGAACCCACTAGAAAGAACAAAACTGAATAATGAGCCAAACTGAGAATGCAAAGCCTGAGACCTGCTCCAACTCCTTTGAAATGGTTTGGTGGAATGGAGCACATGCAAGTCAGGAGCATTTCCTCTAGGGAGAGTTGGAAATGTGGAAAAATCACAGCCTATGCATACCATTAATTCTCATTCTCTAACATGTACAAAACATTTCTGAGAACTGCTCTAACTCACACACATGAATAGACAAACATTTCTAAAAGAATACAGATGCAGGAAAAGTGGCAAATAGAGGACAGTTGAATGCAAAAGTAACAGCACTGCAATAATACTCCACAATGCAACACAATCTATTTTAGGGTAGACATGTAAGGGGAAAGAACCTCTAACAACCTTTAGCATTTCTCCATTTGTCAGTTTATACTTCCACACCAATAATCTGCACCTTCAGACTTGATTTGAATTTTCCCTTTCATCATTTTATTAAAAAAATTCTAGACACAGCAGAAATCAATATCAGAGGAACATCACACACGTACCCTAATGGGAAATTAGTAACGTTTAAGAGGCCAGTTACAAAATGGAGATCATTATTTTGTGGTTACAAAACAACTGACTTCCTCCATCGACCTGCACTGTGCTTCCTGAGGACCTGCAATAAATGAAACAGCAAAGAGGAAGTGGGAATGCTGTATTACATAAACCCACCAGAACTTCAGGACCGGGGTCACGTTGTGAGGAGTCCAACAAAACCTCTCTCTGTACCTACTCTGGGCTGTACCTGAAAAGTTGAAGAGAAGGCATCATGCTGCAGCTAATAACAAATTCCAGTCTAAATGTGAGTTGCATCTCTTCCTATTCTAGCAATGCCACAGTCCTTGCACAATTACTAACTGCTTGATTTATGCTCCAAGCATGACAAGGATTAGATTTGCAAAGTTCAGTACACTGAACTGAGCTCACAAGTTGGATCCAGGGCCCAGGAGCTCCGTGACGTCTTGGTGGCACACAGCACATTCAAACCTACAACAGGTCCTTTGGTGCAGAAGAATAACAGCATCCCATATACCACAGCTTCCCATTTTCCAAAGGCAGAGGTATGTAAAGCCTTGTCTAAGACATCAGCTCCCATCAAGGATCAGACACAAGCCAATGTAATTTTCCATGCCACCTTCAGGTCAAGCAAGGTTGGAATGGCTTTAAGCATCCTCTTTCATCCAAGCAAAATCATCCTCTGGCAATACTGACGACAAAGCTTTGCTGCCTCAGACACATCTCTGTAGAAGGCTCAGCAAGGACTCTTTTCCACCCTACCAAAGTGCTGTTCGGCTACGTGACATTTTCCTTGCCTTTCTGCATGTGCTGCTACTGTGCTGCTGGCCTGCTGAGGGTGTTCACTTCTAGGAGACAAATCCCTGACTTCAGGGAAAGTCCTTCCTTCTACCTGGGAAGGGAGGGAGGGAGGGAAAAAAAAATGCAGTATTGGCAGGAAAAAAAGAACCCAGAGAAACATCTCTTCAAGAAGAGTTATCAGTACCTTGCAATTATTATACAGTGTTACTATAAAGAGGGTTTGGCTGACCCCATAGATCCAGAAGACAGTCATAACCCTTCTGCCTTTTTTCCTTCTTGAGTTTGAATTGTTGCACTTTGAAGGGTTTCAAGATTTCTCCTCAAGGCCAGTTTCATCAATTAACTCTGTCCTTAGCAAATCTGCATATAATTACTGTAGTTGGTTCTGAGGGGAGAACATGACACCATTTGGAGGTCACTGTTGTGCAGAGCAAGTGTGATAGTCTTACATATTATTGCAAACCTTGCAAATATTATTTTTAAATATTTCAACCATTAATTATTCCATATTGTATCCTCAGGGACAGCAGAGATCTTAAGCCTTTAGAAGTGTCCTGCATCTTTTCATATGTCCTCACTGTTTAGTTTAGACTAACATACCTTTATTATTGTGTTCATACAAAAAGAAACCATGAGGTGTAAAAGTCTTTTGAAAATCTTGCTTTTTTATTCAAAATCTCTACTGAATTCAGAATGTTGATGTGTTGAAGTAAATGGTGGTGCTAGAATAATACTGAAGTTGTAAAATTAAGATCCCAATTCTTCCAAATATATATTTTAAGACACAAATTTCTTTAAAATGTGAGGAAGCAAAATTCCTCATTCTTTTAAAAGCTGTGTACAGGGATGGGTTTTCACAAAAATGAACAGCCTAATCAGGGTGAAGAATCCTCAACTGAAAGCTCACAAAGGGGTCCCTCTATCCCTTGTCCATTTTTTCATTTCTACTTTTCTCGATAGGGGTGTCTCACTGGAGAACCTGAAGAGTGAAAGATTTAAAAGTATAGGACTGAAATCCATCAAACCAGGCTTGTGGTCCAAACCTAAGCAGCTGCCAAGCCCAGAGACAGGAATGTATGCTCACTTCTGCCTAATAAAATTTGAATCAAACACTTTGCATCTGATTCTCCATGTGAGCTTTTATGCAAACTTCTAAAGTGCAAGGAATCCTGGGGTGGAAGAGCTATTCTGAGAGCTTTCACATAGTTCATGTAATTAGGGAAACCACTTCCTTTGATTGTAAGTGTTCAAAACAGCTGAATTTCTTCTTTCAAAGGACTCTGTGATTTGGGTCATCTCTTTTGCTCACTCTTTTATGTTTCTCAAGATGAGAGGTGAGACTGTAGAGCACATTATTTAGAAAAAAAAAAAGATTCCACTTTTTGTTTTAGGGATTGAACTTCAACTATTCAAAAGCTTGTCATTTGGAAATCTATCTTTCTTTCCCTCCCTCTGTTTCCTTCCTCTTCTGATAAGCTCTTCAGTGGCTCGAGCGAAAGTAGTCCAAAATGCCAATTTAAACCTAAGGGAAAACTGAAATACGGTACATAAAGGAAAAGGGACTCTCATTTTCCTTTGTGTGATTGTGGCTGAATATGTAATTATAAAGGAGCTCTAGCTGCAGGACCTCAGTCCCCGTGTCACGTTTACTTTTTCAATGGTTCTAAATATTGACCAAGCAAAAAGGCAGAAATACAGATTTTTAAAAGACAAACAAAGCAGCTGCCCTGGTCTTTGAAAGGGTTTTGCAGGTTCTTCCTTTCCCAAAAAGGGAACTCGGGTCACAGTTTCAAGGCAATGACCACATCACTAGAACTAACAGCCGACGCCAGTGTTGCTACAGAATCAAGTGTCACTTGCCCTGAATTTCTTGAGTCAGGCACCCTGTTAGTGCTGTTACTTCATGTTTGTCTTGCTAACAGCTGTAACAAGCAGGCAAGACCCCCCTTCTCACAGTACAGCACAGAAACACAGCAATGAAAAAGCAGATTTCATACTGCACATTTCAGGTTTATTAAGTAACAGCAGAATGCTTGTTTATCCCAGGAGAACTGAGCCTTATTCCCAGTTGGTGAAAAACTGCATGACTCCTTCCAGAATTACAGTGCTTACAGGGAAGTGGTTTGCAATGGGAACAGAGTAAACCACTTGGGACACAGTGCCAGAAACCATATTACTGCCAACTTCCACACAGGACAGATGAGACACTGGCTTGGAAAGATTTTACAATAAAGACTTTGGTACAAATACATAAACAACAGAGAAAGCAAAAATTAAGAGCAGAACTCCAAAATGTGTGGTTGTGTTGAGTAGGGTTCTGGATCCTGTATTTGCCTTTAGGGCCCTCACAAACTCTTACAGGGGGTATTAGCAAGGCAACATCCAAAAGAAAGAGAAATTCAACAGCTCCAAATTTTAGCCATCTGTTGCTACAGATTTAATATCACATGCGTTCACAGACACATCATCACAAAGAGGCCAAAAAGCCTTTTCTTTGGCTTAAGAGATTAAAAATACACAGTTCACAAAAACTGAAACCCACCAATCACTACTTATAAGCCATCATCTTTGACAGGACTGCCTCAAATGCATCTGATATTACTAAAATTAAGCTTGTTACATAATTAGACAAAAAGTGATTTCTATGCTTTTTCCCCTCTGACCACAGACAGGCACGCTCTATACTTTCTCTGCTTTACTGTTCTGCCAAGGAAGAGGAAAAGATAACCTCTTGGAAAATGTCAGTCATTCACTCGAGGGTGCAGCAACTAGATTATTTTAACAAATTTCCAGAACAACCTACTCATCTCTCCTATTCTGCTTGTGCCAGATAATAATTTGCAGAGCACGTCAGCTTTCACTGAAAGGCTGCCACCCGCCCAGCCTGTACGTCTGCCTTTTGGTTTTCCCAGCTCCAAGAGCAACTTCGTATAAGCAACTGCACCTTGTCTTCTGGTGCCTACCAGCAGCTTCCTCGCTTCTCCTACAACAGCTCCAGGGTTTTTACAAACCATGCTTATTTTTGATGTGGCTACAGGAAACTCAGGTGCCCTACACACAAAACTCACAGGTATTTGGTCAGGTGTGTATATCAAGACATGATTTTTTTCTCTCCCTTACCTACATAATTTAGCCACAAGGAAGCCAAATTTTCAGAAGTTTTGGAGTAAAATACATAAGCAACCAGAGGCAGAAGAAAAGTGGGGAGGTATGTGGCACTGTTCCCCTTCAGTGACATCCAGGGGCCAGGCCCTACTTTGCCAAGGAGGTGTAACCATAGGGAGGCCCCTCCTGTGTGCAGGTCAGCCAGTTTCCCTGTGGAGCTGACCTTCCTAAAGAGAAATTATGCAAGAATGTAGATTCTCTACACACTAATCTAGTAAACAAACACGTATTTGGAAATAGGATTCTTCCCCAGCAGCTGAACTGTAACAGATGAAACATTAAAAAGTTTGGAGGCAGCTAGATTAGAAGTGCAGCTCCATATTTGCCCTGACTGGCTTCATCTCCTTGGTGTGTTTGCACAGTTAACTGACTATGACAGAGTTAACACTAAAGCTGTTCTCTGGGCTCCTCTGTAGCCTCCAGCTAACATAAACAGGTCTGAATTTTTCTTGTTACTGTTTATATTGTCATCTTAAAAAGGAAACTTTCTGTATCAGCACCTTAATAAGTGGAAATAGGTAAATATGAATTAACTTTTACAGTCTTAGTTGTGTCATGACAATTAAAAAGACTGATTTTGAGGCATGCCTTAAAGTTAGGATATGTATTTTTTTCCTTAAACTTTGTTTTCAGTGAAATTTTGTGCCCCAGACCCTTAAACAACTCACATGCAGACAGCCCAAAATTGAGGAAAAAAAAAAAAAAGGCAAGTAAAGTAGGGCCTATCTAGATCTAGTCCTATTGAGTGTCCTAAAAGCACAAAACACGTTGCTCAAGATTCCACCGCAACCATGTGTATGGCAGGTATTTTGGGGACCCCAACCAGAGTCGTGGCCTCCACGCTCAGCTTTGAGTAACCTGTGGAAAATGCCCTCCAGGAGACTGCTGGTCCCAGACCCACAGAATCACATCAAGCCCAGCACCGGTCCCTGACTTCATCTGAACCATCACACAGGCACGCAACAACCCAGACACTGTGTCATATTCAAACAATACTTCCACACACCTCAACAGCAACTCTGGAATTCGTCATTCCATACGCTGCAGTGAGTGCAAGCTATTTAATTAGCATTCCCAGGAACTGCAACACCAACAGATTTCAATGTGGGTCACAGACAAATTGTCAGCTGTCCCTCAAAGCACTCAAGACTCAAATATGCAATCACCCTCTCTGAAGCTACCACTCACCTGCCATTGCAATTTTCTACAGTAACCTTGTTTTAAGAAAACTACATACTTAGATAAATGTCTACATAAGTCTAACTCGAACCAATCCTCAATTGTTTGAGCCTGCAACAACTTACAACACCACTTTGAAGAAAAAGGATCTCTTCTACAGAAAAGCTTCAGGACAGCTTAAACATCCAAAAATACCATTTTGCAGTTAATCACTTCAACAGAAGCTTGGGGTCAGAGAATGTCGTGGGAGGAGAAACAAAAGAGCTGCCATTTGATGTTAAGGGTTGCTGGCATGGAGAAATGAGCAACACAACCTTTCCTTCAAATTATAAATAACAACTGAGTCCATGCAAAAAGAACACAGAAAAGGGAGAAACATATCTAGAGCAAAACTAAAAATAAATAAATAAAAAAAAACCACCAAAAACTCTAAAAACCCCNAAACCAACCAACCAAAACAAAAAAAAACAAAAAAAAAAAAAAAAACAAACAAAAAAAAAAAAAAAAAACCAAAAAAAACCCCCAAAACCAACAAACCAAACAAAAACAAACAAACAAACAAACAAAAAAAAAAACACCAAACCATCCCCCTCACCCCAAACCAAACCAAATTAAAAAAACACACTAGGAAAATAGGAAAAATACCCTTAATTGCAGCTAAGTATCTACTGGACATGTGAGCAACCTGCTGTCAAACAAAAACTTGCAGCAGACTGACAGAATATTTTTTAAGCCAATATATGATGGAATTCAACTAATAATGAAACTAAAGAATATTTAATAGTATCCTAACAAGCTGCATATTGTGGATAGCAATATGGGTAAGAAAGAGTGCTTTCTAAACAATCAGAGACAGATTTTCTCCCTATTCCAAACAAAATTTATTTGTAATTTGTAGAAAACAGGCATAAAAACTTGTTCACCTGCAGAGGTTGCACCTTCTGAAAAAAAAACCAAACCCAAAACACAAAAAACCTCACCACCAAAATTAAAGATTACTGAGATACAAGGGTCCAAACCTCACAGAGATATTCCTAACCCAGGGATCGGGCGCACAGTAAGTTGCCGTGACTCAACCAAGCTATGGCAGCTGTACCTATATTCCTGATCAGCAGCAAATGCAAGGTAATTTCATTTCTCACATACAAAGTTTAAGGCAATTCAAAAGACAAGCAAAAGGAATCAACAGACATATCTAGTGCATCTTACTTAGCTTATTAATACGTCTGTTTATCAAATTTATTTATGTACCAACTGTTCAAAGTTGGCCACCAGTCAAGAGAAGGACGTGTGCACTTGACCCTTTACAATTCCGGTAAAAAACCTGATGGTTTAGCTACAAAAAAAAGATAAACTTCTTAAATATGGCTACAGCAAGGTTCCCAGCACTTGTGAAATTACTTTTCATTTACTGCAAGCTAAGATGACAACACTGGCAGTTATGTCTCAACTGATCCAAAATAACCTTTGAAGCCACAGATTGCCAGTCTGGGGCCCGACACGCCACTTTCACTGATGTCTATGTCAAATTAACCCCAAATTGGCTTGATTTAAAAGAATATGTATACTCAAGCCCGTGTAAGTAAGAATCTCAAATTAAGTTGGTCAAAGAAATTTAGTAAGCCACACAACTCATACTACAAATACTATTTACACAAAGCAACTCTCAAAGACGTTACTCACCTAATGAAAAACTTGGTATAAAAATACACAAGTTAAAAAATCCACTACAATAAAATATAGCAAAATACAGACCAATATGTTTCTGTGTCTGCATTGCTACATTTCCAAGATTGTTTTAGGAAGCAGAGACACAGGGATGAAGTTTCTTAAAACAGATAAAATTAAACTACAGCCTGTTCTTCCCAAGAATAATTGTATTCTGGCAATGCTACATCAATTTTCATTATACTGGTGTCTCCCAAATCCCAAAGGGGTTTTGAAAATATTTTGGTTGCAACCCATATGCCGCTCAACACTCACAACACAGTCTTACCCACAGCACACAGAAAATCTCATGCAGTGACACCTGGAAATATGACTTGCATTTACAAAATAAAGTCCTCCAGGAAATACCATGTGAATGAAAGCCAAAAGTAAGGCAAACTCAGAATCAGTCAAAAATTTATTGCAGAAGTCCATGCTATCCGAAATGATTTATTTTCCAAGATACAGAATACACAACACCTTGAGCATCTGAAGCAATTTTGACAATTTTCAGTCTATAAATGATTCTGAGTATCCTCTTGACAGCTTTTGGGAATACCTTGGCACCAAAAGGAGTACTCTAAGACAATTTCTTGACCAAATTAAAAAACCAACCAACCAAAAAAAAAACAAAACAAAAAAACCCAAACAGAAAATCCTGCAAAATAACCACTCTGTAAAACAGAAACTAAGACATTTTAAGACACCTCTCTGGTATAATAAATAGAGTTTTATTTCCTTTTAGCTGTTGACAAGATATAGCACTATTTCTTTACATTAACAAGGGGCTGGAAGGGTTCCCATGAAATCACTTACTGTGAACTTTGTAATTTTTCAATATACGTGCAGATATCTCTGCAAAGTTCACATATTTGACTCCTACACTTTGTGCACCTTCACAGAGCCCACACAGTGATCCCTCTCTCACTGTTCACTAGCACCTGCACCAAAGGAACACGAGTTGAAAACGGGGTTTGTCATTCCTGCCGCAGTGAGCTGGAACCAGGTAAATTCAGACATTTTCTGGCAGGTATTATCTTGAATCACTCAATACATGCTGACTCAAACATGAGAGAGGTAAGGGGATAGAAGCCCCTAGAAAGATCTAATAATATAATAAAAAAGTGTCATAAAGAGCTAATAATATAATAAAAAAGTGTCATAATTGCCCTTCATTACAGCCAGGACTCAGTGTAGAGAGTCAAATATTCATGGCTGGCACCCATACCAGTTATAAAACCCAAGCAAAAAGAACATTTACTATTTTTAGTCCTGTCAGAACCAAGTATCAATTTCAGTTTGGTTTGCTTTGCTTTATTTTACTCTGTTGTTTTCCTCCTGTTACTCTTGAAAGTCATTCCCAGTCCTTACTCTCATGACCCACATTAAAATTACCACATGCTCACTTTTAGCACTACAAACATGAGTGAGGTAAGCCTAGTGACATGCATGTGGTTAGACTTAACTCATCCCCTTCAGATGGTAGAGGCACAATCCATGTTTTCTGGACAGTTCTTTTCAGAAGTGGATTATAAAAATAAAAAAACGTGAACACACTGTATTATGTTTCATATGAAAATTTTCATAAAACATTAAAAGATACCCTAAAGCTTACTGCACATGTATTACATAAAAGAAACCCTGACAATATAAAATTAACTTCCACAGTAGCCAGACTTCAGGCAATACAGCATCAAAACTAGAGAAAACATGTTTTTATTTTTGAGTCTCATAAAACTCAAACGCATTACAGAGACATGACTGAACAAAGCACGCATAGTTAATGCTACTCAATTTAAAATCTTCTATCCACAAGTTAGTTCTCTTAGTTCACCAGAAGTATTTAAGTATTTCCCAATAAGATTACAGTTACATTTTACTAGTTTTTTCCCACCACTCTCCTGCAGTTTGCACAGACCACTGCCAGCATTTTGAAGGAGTCCAGGAACATCTGTACTGCATGAAATCAAATGATCTTGTACCCAAGTACCATGGCTGTAATGGCTGAAGCAAGCAAACCAGATGCAATACTACTGCTCATCAATAGCACAGAGACAGCTCATGGACCATGGAATACTTTCAAAGAGCTCTGACATTAAAATTAAATTCAAATTTCAGGTGAAATTCCAGCAGGAATAAATCTCCTGGTGAAGAACCACACTCCAGATGCCAACAAACTGCCATCAAAAGCACAGCCTTCAAAAGCAGTGACAAATAATGGGTGAACTTCAGAGATGTACAATCAAAGGACGTGAGTGCTCTTTAGTGAAAAGCTAATATGGCAAAGTATAAAACAACATTTGTAACACTTCACTCCAGCAGTTATCTGCTCAAGATAATGGAGTCAAAAGAACTGCTAGCAATTTGCAGAATAAGGACCCTGGGCCCAATCTCTCCCATTCATTTCAGTGGGAGCCAAATTATGGGCTTATCCAATAATTCATATAAATCACTCTCAAAAATGCCAAATAACTTCCTGAGTAGTAGGTGTGTGATTTTCTTCTATGAGCGGACACAATTACCACTTAGGGCAAAAGGAGAAAGCACAGATCCTGCAACAGGAAGCATTTTTACTCCCACCACATGCATCACAAACATCACACCAACAGTTTGATTTTCCATAAAACAACTCACAAGAAACTCCTGTTCCCTGCTTAAAACCCAAAACTGCTAGAGTGTTTGTACTAGATAGTAAAATGGTAATTTAATTTTGGTTTTGCTGCTACTTAACCACTCAGTCCACATTCCTATGTTTTACTTAATCAGCAGAAGTCTTGCCCAGTTTCAGATCTGATACTCTAGTCAAGGCCTTGCAGCATATTGATTTTTCTCAGCAGACCTATTTAGGTGTATTTTATTCACATAAACACACACCTCCTTCTGTAAAGTCACATTTTA
Source organism: Oxyruncus cristatus (assembly GCA_013399855.1). Lineage (NCBI taxonomy): Eukaryota > Metazoa > Chordata > Aves > Passeriformes > Cotingidae > Oxyruncus > Oxyruncus cristatus. Next base: position 2,435,747 of record VXAY01000371.1, on the reverse strand, counting down.
CTGCCTGTCTATAAAAACTTAATGCCCTGCAGAGGTATTTCTCGAATTTTAAAGAGTTTTGAAGCAATCTGTCTGTGCAACACTCTTCCAAGTATTTGTAAGTTTTTCTAAGCACATGTTTCAGTATGATGTGCTGGAACAAAAATTGCCTTGTTTCACAAGTCAGAACTTGCTAGCCCCTTGACTAATATAAAACCTTCAAGATCTTTGCTGGTTGTGATTGGTTTGTTTAATAAAATGACACACAGATACAACATATTTGCAGAATGATACCACAGCTCTATTGACTTGGCTTGTGCCCTGGGACTTGGCTAGCACGATATTCCCCTGAGCAAGCTTTTCACAACTCTCCTCTGTTTTCCCTCTAGTCAGTTGTTATGGATTACTGGCAGCAGAAATACAAGACAATCAGTCACGGATTTAAAAGGACACTTCCTTTCAAATAAACCAGAAAGAGTAATAATTAGTTTTCTGGACTAAATGCATCTGAGTATCTACTAAACACATACAGCTACAGTAAGTTATTTCTGTACTGTTATCAGAACAGCCACTGACTCACCATGACTTTTAGCGCAGTTCAGTTACAGATGTTCATTATTGTCATCACTACAGAGGAACATACTACATATGGAAACATGTGACTGCCATTAGGGTCAGAAGAGACCTTTGGGCCACCAAGGCTGGCCTCTGGTACAGCACAGGCCACCACACCATAGCAAGATGTTGCTGTGTGGAGCTCAAAAACAATTGTCCAAAAAGACATCTCAATGAGAAGACAAAGAGATGAAAAGGATCCTCCATCTTCACTCCTTCCATTTGTAGTCTGTGTCAAGCGTTATTCATCCTCACTCCCGATAATTTGTACTTTTTTTTTTCCATTCTAATTTGTCTGGCTACAAATTCCAACCATTAGTTCTTGCAATAACTTTTTGCACTAAACTGAGTCCACCATTTTCTCCATATGAAAATGCCAATTCTGTAAACAAACTTCTAACTTATAAGTCTCTAAGACTGTTGACAGACAATTCTGCCAAAGCTTGTTATAGGCATCACCACTGGCCTCTACGCTGCCTTCCCAGAAAACTTTCAAGAGAAAGTGCCCATACCAACCTGGTCCCAGCCATAATCTGTCTTGTTTAGTTTAACTTGCAAATGATAACCATTCTGAAGGAAAAATAAACAAAATTTGTGCTGGAAGGCACTTGCTCCCCTTTTGCCAACTCATTCTGATGGATGACATTCATCACCCCTTTTCGACACCCCAACCGTCCCTAACTTCCCAGTCAGTGTGTTTTGCAAATCCCCTTGGCCTGCCCTTCCAGTTCATTTACACTCTTTTAAACACAACAGAAACACATCTGCACCTACTGCCTAACAACAATTCACCCAGTGCCACACACCAAGATAAAGCACACCTGGTTCTTACAAATGACTCAGTCCTCATTTGGATATGCAAGACATTTAACCAAATTTGCCTAACAGTACCATGACTGACCTCTTAATGAGTTGCATGTCTTTACTGATCCCTAAAAAAATCCTTATATTATAATAAATTCTTTCCAGCATATGGTTTCCTTTTCCTGCTGAACAATCTGTGTTCATTACAAGCTGAACTTTGTGTTGGGCTGCCTTAAAAAAATATATTTTTGTTGAATGGGCCAACTGTGTCAAGTAATACATAGAACTGTCCTTCTTTCTCCATCCTTTCCTATTCCATTAAGGTTTATGCCATCACAAGATGTAGCAATATTGCTTTTAAATTTATTTTCAAAAGATGCTTTAAGTACACAGCAACAAGCCTCTCCCAGACACAGGTGTAATCCCACCAGAAACACACATATTCAATAGCGATATTTCACTGACCACTACTGAGACCTGCCAGCCAGATGATTTTTAAGGAGCACATTACTGATACTGCATAGCATCATTTTTACTTGTCTTTGTCTATCTTTTGATATTAACAAACAATAGAAATAAAGAGAACAGCCCAAACTGACATTGAACAGAATGTATAAATCTTCCACCATCCTGGAAAAATCATGAGATCCTTCTACATTATTTTAGACAGTAACTTGCTTAATCATGATCAAACATTCTTATCACATCACTAAGCATGGTGTAATCATGGCAGCTCAGTTGCTGCAGCAGTGGATGAACTTTGGTGTCTCATTGTTTACTAAGCCAATTATGCCTAGCACTGCTCTGCTGTCCTCCAGCTTGTAACTGTCTTCCTAAAATACTTGGAGGATATTGTATACAAGTTAGAAATAGTCATGCTGGAACAGCAGTTCAGTAACTGCGTTGTTCATCACTAGACTGCTGTGTCCTCACTGCTCCATCTGTGGTGGTGACCAGCAGGCAGGCTAGAGCACTGTGAGGACCACATACACCGTGCCTCTACTGGAACTGTACAAAGCTGAGCGGCGAAGAGGATTTTTAGCCAAATATAAAAAGCTTTTTAAAAAAAACCCACAAAAACAAACAACAAACCAACCTTAGTACAGGTGCAGTAAGTTAATTCTGCCTCTTCCCTCAGGATTGCCAAGGACCTGTCCACCTTTCCCTTGTGGCACAGGACGCCACAAGGGTAGAACAGTTAAGACAGCTGACTGGTAGAACAGTTAGTCTTAAAAATATCTCATTGCAAGACCAAGCTGAAGTGTGGCTACGACTAACTAGGAGCTATGGAGCCCTAGATCAAAACCTGCAGCAGGCAGGGAAGAAGAGACAATGCTAAGCCTATAGTGAACATACAGATAAGAACCACAGCCCTTAAGAGACCAGAAGTCATGAGGAGAAAACAGAATTAGGCAATGACAGTGAAAACTACCTCTCCTTATCTAGCAACATGCCTGCTGGTATCAAGGGGAAATTACTGGCTCCACAGGTGCAGCTAGCTCTCCTTCACCTCAGGGCCAGGGCAGAGAGCAGCTGCTAAACGAAAAAATTGGGAGAGAACAGTGAAAACAATAATGGTTTAAATCAGCTCCCTTGGCTGGGACCGCTCAACTCTAACATCATCCACTTATAGGGTTTTATAATGAAACAAAGAAAAATCCCAAGGTAGTTTGCCTGCATTACCCAGAGGATGGAAAACACCAGAAAAAAATCTTTGTTCTTTTTACCACAGCAGACAAAGTGAATGGAAGGTAAACTTTTACCTCTTTTTCTATTTTGAGCAGCTTCTTTACTGCCACCTCCTTGTCCTGAGAAATCCATCGGGCTCGGTAGACACTCCCGAAACTCCCTCCACCGCAGTTCTCAAAAAACTGCAAGTCATCAAATTTAATTTGCACAAATGAAGCACTGGTAGACGACATCTCATAATGACAAAATACACCACAGCAAAACCTGTGAAAAGAAAAGCTTTCATCAGCACACATTCTCCAAGGATTTACGGACTTTCTTACCCACGCCCGGACACCCCAAAATCAGAATCACAGGCACGCTACAAGTAATATCCGCAGGGCACAGGAGGCAAACAGCCTGGGAACTCGCACTCCAGCAGGCTGTGCAAACGTTTTCATAATTTGCACGAGCTATTAGGAGCAGCTGGGAGACAGAAACGACTAAAAGTATTCCTCAGAGGGATACTGACGTTTCCCGAACACCTTGGAAGTGGCTGTGCGAGAGGCAGGCAGGCAGGTCGCTGCCTCGCCCGTCGCAAGCGGAGCGCGCCGACAGACAGGAAGCGTGCTGCGGGCTCGGAGCTTGCCTCGCAGCTCAGGCACGCCAGGCACGCCGCGCTCCCGCCGCAGTGTCCAGGGATGAGGCGCTCGCCGCCCCGGCCGCGCAGGCAGCGCTCCGGCAGCCGAGCGGCGGCACCGCGACACACCGCGACACACCGCGACACACCGCGCACCCGGGGCGAGGCCGGAGCGCTTCCCACAGGGACGTGGAAAAACCTGGCCCCGGTAAATCTCTCTTCCCTAGTGACTCAGTTCTGTTCGCGTGTTGTAACAAAGCGCAAGTACAAGGTAATTCATCTGTGTTACAATATGTGAAATTCTGCAGGCCGTGCCAAGACTCGTGTCGGCAGTTTCAAGAGATGATCCCAAGCCTGCTGACGGGAACAGAACGTCCCTCTCTGAGATTTCACGGTGATAAAGCCTATGGCTGGAACGAATTTCAAGACATATTATCACCCAAATGCATGAAGAATGACTAATTTTAGGTTTCCTTTTTAAAAGATGTAAGATCAGAAAGCTCAGGTCTTTAGTGGGATTGTAGGACATGGCATCCTCTAGAACCATCTGCAAGCCTGCCATGGGATCATTTCAAATGCACCATCTTACACAAAGTAGTTTTAATAACCAACAAAAGTTACTGTACCTGCAATAAAGGAAAGTAAATTTATCAGCATAAAACAAGAAATGGGTTTGAATGAAACAAGCCAAAAAAGAAGCAGAGATATTGGGTTGCTGATGAAAACTACACGCCCAGTTTCAATGGTAAATGACAGTACCAAAACACACTGTCTTCTTGGAGCCTCCATTCTATAGGGCTTTTTGAGATGGAATCCACACACTATTGTCCGGAAATCACCTGTAACACACCTAATACTACAAACTGCCAAAACCCCTTTATGCCAGTCCCTTCTGTAAGAAACACAAAGACATTATTTGCCCCCCTGGCTTTCCTTATTGCGCAGGTAATCTGATTAAAACTGAGACATCATTTGACCAGGAATTTCTGGCACTATTTGGTTGCAGCTATTCTCCAAATGAGAGACAAAGATACCAACTCTTCTCTACATACAGCATAAGGTAACATCAAGCCTTTCCTGAAACTGCCTGCTTCATTTTATAACTCTTGACCACCCATAAAGGTAAAGGTAAACGCTGACTATACCATGACAACTTGACTATGTAGGAAGGGGCAGATTTCAAGCCTTTCACTGACAGCCGGCCAGCAGAGCTCTCGGGGAGGGAACATGAATGCTCTCTCCCCAGCACTGTGAGTCAGAGTAGGGGTTACCAATGGGATGTGAAATAAAAGTCCATTCTTCCAGTGCTCTGCAGTCCCTTCCCCGATACAGGTGCCCAGACTCTCCTGCTGACCTTCAGTTCTTGTTTTAACCTTGTTGCTTATGTTAGATTTCCTGCCATCCCAGAGTCATCTTTTGAACCATCCTACACAGATTTTTCTTTAGAGAAAGCTCAAAGGAAAATAAATTAGTCACTCCTACAAGCTAAGAGAGTAGTGAAGCCAGTTTGAATGTTTTGCTCTTTGCCACTGCTGCTTAATTAGCAGATCTTCAGAAACAAAAGCTCATTTGCTCTGTTTACCCTGGCAGTTACTCCAAGTTAATGCTGTGTACATGGTGTCTCAAGCACAGGTGACACTTTATAGACAAATAAAAAAGGTCAGCTTCCCAAACCAGAGACCTCACAATTTAACGTCACAGCCCTGCATATATTTATGCACGTGGGTAATTACACTTGAGGGAACAATCTCCTTACTGACTACAGAATTAGTTAGAAGAGTGATGTTACTCAAAGGCAAAAGCATATGCACCGACTGGACCATAAATTTTACAGGGAAGTGGGAACAGCTGATAACAGATGGCTGCATTTGGGATGGCAGAAGGAACAGAAAACCAAGTGAAAAGAAAAATACATCACAGGAAGCAAGTGTTTCTGGCCTTCACTATCTGAATTCAATAGCTCTGAAGAGCTGTCAAATTATTTAACATCATCGTTCATCCAGAAGAACCAAATTACCCATACAAACCAGCAAATTATTTGATTTCTGGAAGTCACACCAGCACAAATAAACATGCACACCAGACACTTGATAAATACAAGTGAGAACTTTTCTTATGGGTCCTCCTTATTGCTTCAAATTTTACCTAAACATTCATGCACTCGCAATGCACTGCCCAACACACAAGCATTTGCAGAAGCTACTGTTCATCCTTTAAACACCGCCCCAATTTCAAATCTACCTACAGCAGTCAATCAGCTGCAGATCACAAAATGAATTAGGTTGGAAAAAATCTCTGAGATCGTCGAGTCCAACCTATGAGCGAACACCACCTCGTCAACCAGACCATGGCACTGAGTGCCATATCCAAATCTTTCCTTAAACACCTTCAGGGACGGTGACTCCACCACCCTGGGCAGCCCAGTCCAATATCTAGTCACCCCTTCTGCGAAGAAACTCTTCCTAATGTCCAATCTAAACCTACCCTGGTGCAGCTTAAGACTATGTCCTCTTGTTCTATTGCCTAGTCGACTGGGAGAAGAGGCTGACTTCCTGGCTGCAACCTCCTTTCAAGCAGTTGTAGAGATGCTATAGGCAATAGCATACAATACATTTTTATTATTTAAAGAATGATTCATTGGTTTGTATCAGGTTCTTCCAGACGCTTTTTTCCAGAGAAAGCAGAGGAGACTTACAAGGGACACTCTTGATTTGGAGATGTGTAATTAACAACAGCCTAAGTTCATTTTCTCCTAGATGAAACAACAGACCTGTTTAAACATCACTCCACGTTTTCGGATGCAAGGTAGTTAATCCTCAATTAGTGAGATCAATCTCTTTGTTATGTTTAAGAAAACAACTGTTTAGAGCAACAACTACACGTGATAAATCCGCACACAGTTATTAACTTGTCATCCTTCTTAAACAATCTGAGTTTATACCACTGGTTAAGAGGAAAAAAATAGATCAGGTATTTCAGTTAACTCCACAGTCTTACATCTCCATCTGAAACAAGAACAGCATTCCAACAATGGGCTGCACTTCTTCACATCTTTCACTTCTGCAGCCAGGAGAGGAGTCTACTGCAGCAGGGCCTCCGGGCTTGGGGCTGGAGTGACAGCAACTGTCCTGCACACAGCATAAGGAAGGTTTGGCACAGACACCGTCCTTCCACACTCACATGGTCTCAAGTGTTTAATCACCACCCTTGCTTAGCCAGGGGAACACTACATTGACTGACTGCGTTGCTTGTTCTTGACTAAATGACAACGTGACAATTCAGAAACAGTGAATGGCAGGTGTTTCAGGAAACAACTCAACTGCTGGTTATTTCAGTTATTCCTGTGGGATCTTCCTGGGGGAAAAAGAACTTGCTCCTTTTTCTGTTTTATTTCTAATGGTTAACACAAGCTTGTGATCTTGCAGCAACATCTCCATCTTCTCCTGGGTCTCTTTTGTCCCTCATAGTAACATACTAGAACATGTTGTTAGAAGCTGTTCATTTCATACCAAAAAGTAAAATATCTGAGCTGCCTTTGGCAGCATTTAACATTTCAAGTAATCATTTAACATTATTTAACATTAGTTTTTAACATGTTGGTTCTATTACACAGAGTCACTTTGCAGCAAGCCATTATGTCACCACGAGCTCAGTTCAGTACACTAATAAATGTAGGTGTAGGAAACCATCTGCCATCACTGGCTTCTTGTGATTACAGTAGTTCATGGGACTAACCCATGTGGGGACCTGGCCCTGCTGAGGTCCCACACTTTCTGCTCCACCCAGGTCCCCACAAAGTGAGGGAACCCCCAAGCACCCAGGCAGACAGGTTGCAGACCAACCCTGCTGAAGGCTGCCCCGCATCTTAGCACAGTGACACTGGAAGAACTTGTACCTCACAGCTCCATAAGAACACGCTGCAATTAGGGGAAATGCTGCCATGACCAACACTGCTTTATTCCATATACAAACCAGAAAACCCTTTTATTTGCCATTCAGCTACTGCTCCCAGAGTATAGAAAACTTCCGCTTGAAGGACTTACAAGTTAGAGGCAGGAGGCAGAAAAGAATTCAGCACAAATTACACAGTAACTGCAACTCATATTTTGCTTACTGCGTGGCTGCGGAACTGAAAATTGCATCCCTCATCTTGCACATGCACCTGACGCTGCTCAAGCATTCAATTACTTCAAGAACACCCTTCATAATATGTTAAAGGAAACAACCACGCCATTCGCTGCTCTCACTTCACTCTGTGGTTCCACGAAGCAGGATTCAGTGCTTCTTTCAGGAAGGCACACTGCCAACATATTGCCAATAAAGTAGTAGCACACCACACTTGTGCTATCTTAAAATACACAGTCGAATGTGCCAAGTTTCCTTATTTGGCAAAACAGCCCATTTGCTTTCAGTATCTTTGACCATCCATTTTTAGACCCAAATCATCCTCTGTATCCAACATGGCCTACAGTCCTTGAACATATCAACCTGGATTTTTTTCAGCAGCATACTTATTTAGCATTTTAAAAAATACATATTTAAAAAAAAAAATGCAAAACCAAAAAAGTCCAACAAAAACCCCGACCCTCAGACGCCAAAACATGGTTAGCCACTATCTTGTCCAAACAGAAAACAGAAAAGGGGTTACAGTGGTATCAAGCTACAAGAGATACTGCAGAAAGCTTTTAGAAATAAAAAACCCCTTAATCATATCTTGAACTGCTGATGGATAAGACACAAACAAACTCCAAGCACAACTCCAAATTAAATATATCCTAATCCTCTAATCTCCCAAGAAGTTAAAATAAAGTCAATAGCCCCTACAACGAAAATTTCTTAATCAGACTGAGCAGCAGCCCTGCAGATGATGAGACTGGAGGCTTGGCTCTGCCTACCTTAGTTACAGAAGCAACAACATTTGAGCCTGTCCTTTGTCAGAACCTAAGAATTATGCATAACTTCCATTAATAACATTCCTAATTTTAATGTAATTTATATAAGCACTGCTACAGAAAAAGGGCTCAACTCAGTCTAAACAGTTTAAGTACTTCAGGAAAAGAATTCTTTTCAACTTAAGCTGTGTCAACGGCAAAGACTGAAGGGTTTAAAGGCTTTGCTTTAAAAAGAAAACATTATATTTCAGAAAAACCCTGAACTGCTCACTTTGCTTACATTATACTTTTTAAGTGATGCCTGACAGGAGTACACACGCATGCAAGAAAGACTAGGCAGCTAAACCTGCATCCAGGCCCACAGCAAAGCTCTGTCCTGGCACAGGCTAGACTGCAAGATTCGGGCCTCAGTTTTGTCAGCCTCCCCCTCCATCAGTGAGCCAGGCTCTCCAGGGTTACCATTATTCACACAGTGCCACCAGTATGCAAAGCACATTACTGATAGATAAAACAAGTAAGCTTCTAAGGACTTACAATTTAAGGACAAAGTCCTGAAAACATCTAACCGCATGCCTCCAGTGGAAAGCTATGATGTTTTCAGGCAGTGACCCAGTTAATCCAGTGCTTTCAAATTATTTCTGCTTCTGGAACTTAGAAAAAGTAATGATCCATGGCTTTCCCGATGGCTCTGTCGCTAAAACTCCCAGCAGAGCATGCTGGATACAGGGGTAATGGATGGCTCACACACACGCGTGCTTAATAAAAGGGCATACTGCTGGAAACGAGCTAACTTGAGCAAACACAGCAAAAACAAAAGACTGCCAGTTTACTTAAAAAATGAAGGAGAAAAGGAAAAAAAACGGAGGGAATGAAAGACACACCTCAAAGCCCAACCCGGGGGATTTCACGCCCAAAGTAACAGCAAAACGCAGCAGGTGTGCGTCAAGTGAGCACGTCTGAAACGCGGTCCGAGCGGCGCAGGAGTGGCCGAGGGCAGCAGCCGCTGGCCGGACGCCGGCTGCCCGCGTC